>SKCR01040346.1:0-60036 GCA_019454045.1 Zanthoxylum bungeanum | reverse complement strand
TTCCAAGACAATTAGGGCACTTCACATTTTCGGCCAACACCAAAATTTTGGGCAAATTTGTTCCAAACATAATTTCAACAAATTGATCCAATCAATTTTCAATTAAAACATATTTTAGCATACTAATTCATCCATTTCATTAAAACATGCTTAAATACAATTTACCCAATTTTAAGCCCTAAATCAATTTCATGATTTTCCTTGCTCATGATACCATTATTGGAGTTTGCAAAGGTCCCAAGGATCAATAAACAAGCATGAAACAAGTGTGAATACAACGAGGGAGTTGCAGAATACTCACATCGATCGGTTAAGCGACGCGGGAGGCAACAAAAATCGGTTTCTGCTCACTGTGAACTGCTCGGCAGTGGCTGATTTTGGCCTCCATGGATACGACTTCAAGCTTCAAGAATCAAGCTCCAAGCTTCGTCAAATGATTCCGGCTCATGGGTGGATTTCCCTATCACCTTCGCATGACTTCGTAGTGTGCTAGCACTCCCGATTTTGCCATAAAATCGTGACTTTTTGCTTCCCATTTTTCTCTTTGTCTCTCGGTGAACTGCAGAAAACCAGAGGAGAAAATAGCCTTCAAGGCGAGAAATGAGAGGGAGAAGAAGTGAAGAGAGAGAGATGGTTTTATGTAATGGAATTAAGTGTATCAAATACACAAATTTGAAAGTCAAATACCATTAATAAAATAATATTAAATGTCTTTCAAGCCATCAAATGCTTTCCATCAACTCCCATCAAGTCACATATTTCAATCAAGTCGTCAAGTCACATCACTCAAAGTGACAAGTGATTTGACGCTTGATGCGACTAATGATTTGACGCTTGATTTGACTTGCGTGCCGCACTCGCATTCGAAATGAGAATGTGCTCGCAAACAATCCCGGGCTCGGGTTCGCTAATTCCAAATTAACGAATTTTTCATTGCGACGTAATTAAATGATTATGCCTAGCGAAATCACTATTCACGTCGCTAACAAATTAATTCTAAATTAACTCGTTCGCCCGAATTAAAATCTAATTTTAATTCAGCGTCGAAATCCAATTTCGTTTAATATATCAAATATATTAATTTACCGATTAATTCCAAATTAATCGTTATCTCTCTTTAAATGATATTTTATCCCAGATAAAATATCTCCGCAATTAATCCCAGATTAATTTTCTCTCTCATCTAATTAATCCCAGATTAATAAAAGTGCGAGTCATACGTCATCGGTGAATCTTCGGGAAGCGACCCATGAGATCCTCTGATATGTTGGCAGTAAATACGGTCGTCGGACTATTCGAACACGTAAGTACCTAGTACTATGTTTATACCGATTTACAAGACAAGGTAGGCTTCTAGCAAAGCGCCATGCCTACCCAATTCTCCAGAAATATCCTTACAGGAATAAAGGATCTATATCAGGCGTAGTATACGTAGTATTGCGTATTTCGATCCTGTATCAGATGATTACATGCAAGGCTTGGGGCTGGTACAGTGTCTGCCCCGTACGAAGCATATATCGGATGACGAGCAACTAATCTCTTTAATATCGGATTATCATGACCAAGTCATATTATCCCGATGGTTGCAACCTTTTTAGAGAACCAGTTCTGTATCCCTACGCGATCATCAACTCCATATGACTGGAGTGACACTTCCGTCTCGACATCACACCCAACACACTACGATTCTCGATATACCCAGAAGAGGCGTACACAGAAACCTGGTTAAAGCCCCGGACGACCAAAACCAAAGTATATTGATTGTCGTAAGTATTAGCGGTGCAAGTCTCAGGTTAAGACCAAATACATCTACCCTGATTTCGGACTTCCATAGACACAAAGTCATACTACCAATGGAATTCCGATGGGGTCTATCCAGAGCGAAGCTGTTTCCCGTACCATCGGTAAAACACAACCTCCTATTACACTTGCATGAGTATCTTATACCCAAATATATGAGAACTATGACGTTGTGCCCTCACAACGCGCACAAGTGTAATACTAGTCTTTTACGCATTTATCGATGTCCAATCTCGATAATGCTCTGACTAGGGATATTTAATGATTTATCCTTCGTGGACTGATACTGTCTCATACAATTCTCAATCCAGGAACAAATCATAAGGACCTCCTATCATTTATATATGTTGGTGATCTAATCACAAATGATAAGAGTGCAATCTCCTTTGTCACATAGTTAATTTGTACAACAACACCATGATCTGTACAAATAGTGACGTTGTGTGTCATAATTTTCCAACATGATCATCAATAAGATTGATGTGGTAAAACTTAAAATGAACTTGACGAAGGGATTTTAGGTTTCAGCCTTAGATTCAATAGCTCACGATTTCATCTTAGAGATTTCCTTCTAGGATAGACATATACCTGTCGGGCGTGGGTAGCCACAACTGGAACTTGATCTTTAATGAATTCAGAGTTTCTTAATTAACATAGACATATTGTTAATTGGATTACTTTGGGTTTTTGCATCTGACCATTGACATAGGCTTTTGCATATTTTCATGTTCCAGGTTAACAACTGATTTATTACACTTGTATAGGCGATTCAATTCATCATTAGAGTAATATTGGGCGGATTCACAACCCTAGATGTTTTCTTTATTATTAATTTCCTTTGTTTTATTTTTTATTTTTATTTATTTATTTTAATCAAATCCAACTTCAACCAGCGAACAAACCCTTCCAACCTTAATTAGATACTAGTAAATATTTAGCGTCAATAATTAATAAAAGTAAAGGAGTTAATTTCTCGTGAGATCGATATTTTTATACTACTTGAGCGATGCGTGCGCTTGCGTAACGTGTGTGATGCAAATTTGCAGAGGTGCTGAAGCACGTCATCAAGCGCACCTCTGCAAAGCTTTCCTAATTCAAGTTGCATGCAAATGGGCACCATCCACCGTATTATCTACAATGATGAAAACAAGAAATAAAAATTTCATGTGAATTGATAAAGCATTTCAACTGCACCAACTTTAGCCCATTGTCCAAATTGTTTGTCAATTATGAAGGCCCTATCTCAATGCCAAGATATAACCTAATCCACTACACCCAAGTTGGCAGCTTGGTTTGAAGCCGGAGCCTTTGTTCACACAAAGCAACTTCCCCAATATACTTTATTATAATTTCTTCTTTATTGTTAGCATCCATACTATCATCACAATCATCACGATTCTTTTTTACCAAGTAAATATTGTGCTTGATGTGCCCATATGGAGGTGGCCCAACTTTATTCTCCAAGTATTTTACCTATATATGAAATAAAAATTACAAAAAAGTATAAATTTAATTATTATTTTATAAATATTACTGTTTAAGAAGATTAATGAAACTATAAGTGTGAAAATAATTAATTTTCTTTTTAATAAATATACACTTTTAAGTATTCATCAAGTCTTCACTTTAAGAAAAACATATTCCACCTTCTATATTTAATTCTAATTTAATCAAAATGCATTGAATCCAACTTCACAAAATACAGTTTCCACATTCTACATTTAATTTCAACTCAACCAAACCTTATTCATTTAATGTATTTTCCTAAAAAAAAAAAGGAGGGCATTGGAAGTCTTCAAGAATGAATTAAAGAGCTCCATTTGCATTAGAAATATAGTAGATATGTATGTGATAAAAAGGAAGATCTTAAAATAAAAATGAAAATAAAATAAAAAATCGAGAAAAATATATCTTCGTTCGTAAGAAACAGATAGATTTATTAAATCTCCTGGCTAAAGATCATAATTCAAAATTAACTTTTTATTTATATAAGAGACATAAAACAATCCATAATCTACATAAATAATATTTGAATATCATTATATTTTATCAGATATTTTAAAATATTAATTAAAAATAACAATTTTTTTTTAAAAAAAAAAAAGAAATTGAAATCCTGATTAAATATGTATAGATTATTTAAAATAATATGTGTTAGGAAACGTAATCCCTAATATATTTACATATTTGTCCTCTTAGGATCTAACCAAACATGTATTACTAGTCCTACATTTATTTACAAACTAATTGAAATAAACCTAAGTTAATCACAACACAATTACATACATTTTTTCTTGTAGAGATACTCTTAATCAAACTTAATTGATTGCTTAACTCAATAAGCAAATGCTCTTATTTATAGGAGGGAAAACAAGTCACTATGTAATCACATGCATTGATTATTATATAATCACATGTATTTGGATGCATAATGACTTTCTCTAACCCTTCCAAAAAATATTACCATCATGGGTGTACCATATGTTCCCCATTTAACATTTTACTAATTGTTGTTACTTAATAATTTCCAACAATTTAATAATTTCCAAGATTATTACTAATTGTTGTTATTTAACAACTCTTAATAATTTCCAACATGAAATTATTACTAATTGTTGTTATTTAACAACTCTTAATCATTTCCAACATCTCCCACTCATACATGATGTGATCAAAAATTTTATTGTTTCTCCAAGAATAATTCATACTTAGCAATTGTGTCGTGCGACCAGCATACTTTGAGAGCTCAATTACTATACATATGTTAGGAATATATAGCTGCTCGAAAAAATGGATAGAACCATAGTGAATTATGTATGCAGTATCCTCGATCATTTATCACATTAAATCTCTCTCGATCTATTTTCGGATGTAATATTTATTTTGTATTCACAATCATGTTTGATCACATAGAACAACATAATTGGTCGACCAATGAATACAAGCTAATGTGATATTACTCATATAATGATCTTTCTCCTTTCTCGAATCTCTCAACCTTGATTCAATTCGCTTTTCCAGAGATGTCCTTTCGGATCGAATCTCTCATGATCCTTCAGTAACACTCCAAGATAGCGATCATCAAATCCAAGTTTTGAGAAGCAGACAAGAGTCTAAAGGGGACAATGTGAGATTGAAATAATCTCAAGAGTCTCACACAACATCAAGACTGAGATCTTTACTTGTATTACCCTCAGTAGTCGCAAATGTACACATGGTATGAAAACATGTGCTACGGTATTCTCTTCTTTCCCATGGAGCGTATGTCTCATAAAATACCGTACAGATTATAGTTCAGACAAACACAATATCTAACTCATATCTGAAATTAAGACAAGTAAGGTGAAACAAACTTATTCACCTTAGGTCATATCACAGAGAAATTGACCTCATAACGACATTACTTAATTTTCAAGCTTGATCTTTCTAAATTATCACTCATATAATTAGCTTAAAAATTTGTCTCATCTCCTATTAACACAAAGTAATGGAGGCAATTGCCTGTGTGAGAGGGCCAATCATTCACTTGTCCGACATACTTCTCATACTAACTAATAGTATATTTGTTTAAAATTTGTATCAACATATTAACATGTAAGCATTGAATACAAACATCAATGAGCATTAATATTAGTAAACATTATTTGGGTAAAATACATATCATAATATGTAAGCACATTAACATCTACGCAATCCCTGAGTTTTTACATGTCTAACAAAGACATCTCTAGGAACAGGCTTGGTCAATGGATCTGCTACCATTTCTTGCGTAGAAATGTACTTCATGTTCACCTCTTCTCGTGCAACTATGTCTTTCACAAAGTTATATTTGGTATCTATATGTTTCATTTTACAATGGAATTTTGGGTCTTTTGTGTAGGTTATCGCTGTTTCACTATCACAGTTAACTAATACTGGACCAGAAGCTTCATTTGACATACCCAAATGATCCAATAACCTTTTCAACCACACAGCCTCTTGTACTGCTGATGAAAAGGCCACAAATTCAGCCTCCATTGTGGATAAGGCTATACAAGATTGTTTCTTACTGCTCCATGAAATGGAACCATTGTTTAGCAAGAAAACAAAACCGGAGGTAGATTTTCTTGCATCTAAATCTCCTTCCCAGTCAGCATCAGTATAGCCTCTCAATTACAGATCATTTCATTGATAGCACAATGAGTAATCGGTTGTCCCTTTCAGATACCTAAATATTCTTTTAACTGTTTTCCAATGTGCTAGTCCTGGATTGGATTGGTATCTACTTACCATTCCAACAGCGAAACAGATATCAGGTCTTGTACACAACATTGCATACATTAAACTTCCAACTGTATTTGCATAAGGAACTTTCTTTATTTGTTCCTTTTCCTGTGGAGTTTCAGGACACAATCTACGACTCAAAGCTTCAGTTCTTGTGATAGGAGTATCAATGGGTTTGCAAGCCTGCATTTGGAAGCGTTCAAGAATTTTCTTTATATATGACTCATGTGAAAGAGATAATAAATTCTTTGAACGATTTCTTGAGATCTTAACCCCAAGAATATATGCAGCTTCACCCATATCTTTCATTTCGAAGTTAGATGATAACCATTCTTTAATGTGTTTTACAAACTCCTTATCATTTCCAGCTATAAGTATATCATCCACATACAAGGATAAGATAATGAACTTATCTTTATCTCTCTTGGTGTATACACAATGATCCTCATCTATCATTGTGAAATCAATCGAAATGATTGTATTGTGGAATCGTATATACCATTGTCTAGACGATTGCTTGAGACCATATATAGACTTTAAAAGTCTACATACTTTCTCATTTTCATTTTCTTTTATGAAACCTACTGGTTGTTCCATGTAGATTTCTTTATCAAGTTCTCCATTGAGAAAAGCAGTTTTTACATTCATTTGATGTAATTCTAGATCCATACTTGCTACTATAGCCAGAATCAAGCGAATTGAGGTAAACCTTACAATAGGTGAAAAAGTCTATTCGTAGTCAATTCCTTCCTGTTGTGTATACCCTTTTGCTACAAGCCGTGCTTTATATCTTTCGATATTGCCATCCACATTACGCTTTATTTTAAAAACCCATTTGTTATTTATAGCTTTGTGTCCTTTGGGTAGATCAACCAATTTCCAAACTTGGTTGGACTTCATTGACTCCATTTCTTCTTCCATTGCTTTCATCTATTTTTCCTTAGCATGACACTGAAGAGCCTCTTTTATGTTTCTAGGTTCTTCATCCTCTTGAGGTAGAATCATAAAGGTTTATCCTTAGATATCGAAACGACGTCGAGGAATGCCTATACGATTACTACATCATTTTTGGGATTCTAGTGGTGGAACTAATTCCTCACTTTCCATATTATTCCCATTTGGATCGTGCACATTGCTCCCACTTGGATTATGTACATCACTCCCACTCGGATCACGTAAAGGAGACTCGTGTGAAACTAATTCATCATTTTGAGATTCATGTGAAATAAATTTATAATGTTTTCTCAAATTTCTCTCATCACTCCCACTTGAATTAGGTAAACCCGAGTGTTCACCAATCATGTGATCCATGTGATCTTGAGTTTCATATAAAGATAAATCTTGACCTATCTCTCCATGCTTAGGAAAATCATTTTCTAAAAATGTGATATCTCGTGATTCAAATTCTGTCACGCCTTCACTTTCATGTTCACCTATGCAAACATACCCTTTTGATTGTTCAGAATATCTTATAAAGATACATTTTTTCCTCTTGGTCCTAACTTTCCATGTTCGTGAGAACGAACATGTACATAGACCGCACAACCCCAAGGTTTCAGAAAATGAATATCTGGTTTGCGAACTGTCCATAACTCATATGGTGTAGTGGCAACAAATTTTGATGGCACTCGGTTAAGTACATATGTGGCAGTTAATAATGCATCACCCCAATAGGTTATAGGAAAATTTATTTGTGCCATCATAGACCTAACCATTTCAAGAAGAGTTTTATTTCTTCTTTCCGCAACACCATTTTGTTGAGGAGTAGTAGGAGTAGTCAACTAACGACTAATTCCTTTTTCATCACATAATTCTTTGAACTGATCAGATAAGTACTCACGACCACGGTCAGTGCGTAGTGCTTTAATTTTCTTGTCTAATTGATTTTCTATTAAATTCATAAATTTCTTAAAACATTCTAATGCTTCAGATTTATGAGCAATCAAATAGACATAACTAAAACGTGTAAAATCATATATGAATGTGATTAAATAAGTTGCTTCATGCCTTGCTCTGACATTCATTGGACCACAGATATCTGAATGGATTAATTGTAATAGATACTCTGCTCTAGTCCCTTTTCCAAATGGTTTTCTCGCAGTTTTCCAGCCAAGCAATATTCACAGGTTGACAATTCTACCTTCTCAATATTTCCCAGAAAGCATTCTTTGGCTAATCTGTTCATTCTTTGCTGGCCAATGTGGCCAAGTCTAGCATGCCACATAATTACATCACTATCATCACTGACAGATGAAGTAACAAACGAAAAACTGGAATTGTGATTGAAACATTCAACATTCAATACAATAAAACCATCAAGAAAATAACCAGAACCATAGTGTATTGTACCTAAGTACAAATCAACACCAAATTTATGGAAGTTTAAATTGAAACCTAAAATAACCAAAACCAACAACACAGAAACTAAATTTCGACGAATTTGTGGAGCAAACAATACATCATGTAGTAGTAAAAAATTTCCACCATGCATGACTAACTTGCATGTTCCTATTCCTTTGACTTTAACCCGTGAGTTGTTGCCAACTATATCACTTCACCCCAGGTGAAATTCGTCGAAATTCCATGAAGGCATCTCTATCCTTCGCTACATGGTATGTGGCTCCTAAGTCTACAACCACAAATGATTAGATTCAGTTAGAAAGATTGAACTTGAAACACATATTTCATTTAAATATGCATGAAAGGTATTCACTTTTTTAGGCTAGGCTCGTGCAGTCACGAGCAAAATGACATTTCTTACCACAAGTTAAAACATTTAACCTTTGTCATGTTTTTCTTTTTGGTAGGACGTTTTCCTTTCCCATGTTGATTAGTTTTCTATTTCTTTTCTGGCTTGGGAGAATTTTTTTCTTTTCCGAACTGGAACCCACCACCATGAAATTTTCTTTTCTTCTTGAAACCTTCAGGTTTGCTAGTTTCTGTCATATACACCTCAGTATTTGATTTTGCGGCCGCGAGTCGGTCGTATTTTAATTCAATGTGACGTTTAGCATCATCAAAGGTTTTGATGCTCTCATTGTGGGTCAAATGCATCTTCATATGCTCCCAGCTATTTGGAAGAGAACGAATGACCGCTTGGACTTTCTGTTCATCTGTAAGAACATGTCCAGCATCTGCCAGTTCAGTAATCATGTTTGACATTTGCCTCAAGTGTTTTGACATAGTAAACTCAGGGCGTTTCTTGTATGTGTCAAACTTGATTGTCAGTGACCTGAGTTTGGTTATTGATGTACTACCAAACTTTTCAGCTAGTGTGGACCACATGTCCTTAGCTATGTCATATTTCCTAAACTCTTTCATTAGGTCATTATCCATACTACTTAGCAACGTAATGCGGGCAATGAAATTTTTTTTCTTCCAGGCCTCATAAGCCTATCGGTCTCGCCTGTGTTGGGCTGTAGTGCTCTGTTCAGGTTCATCCATGTTCATTTTCAGGGTTTCTAGAACCTCTTGTTCTTCTAGCACATATTGGATTTTCATGCTCCAAATTTCATAATTATCGCCATTCAGTTTCTCACCCTTTGTTGAGTTCAACGATAATATTCTTTGTTGCGGAAGCCATTAAAAAATATAAAGTTTCTACAGACATTCATGCACAATTGTTAATACTTTTGTCATATTTTATCATGAAAGGAATTATGTTAGAGTCAAAAGGCCACTATGTGTCCAATCATCATCCAATTACCCAGTGTAAAAATATTATCAACATAATCAATCATGTAAAATCATTTTCTAAAAATTACATAAATTTTTAGAACATTCTAATAATGTGACAATTAATGTACATGACACTCATTGATTTAATTACATAAATTAAATTCAACATAGAACATCCATACATATAAATACAATATTTACATGCCGTGAAATAACAGATTATTACATACATAAATATTAACATAGTTTTTTCATAGAAATAACTAATATCTAACACTTAGAACTTTTCCGGTTCTAAGTTCCAACGAATAAATGTCTTAGGATAAGAATCCTTAAATTCTTGGGGTAACTCGTAATTGATCTTGGACAACCATGGGAATCCTATAGCAAATCTAGGATCTTTGCAACGATTTCGAGACATCAAAGGAAAAATCGTATCTTTTGCCTTATGTCTGAGATACTCAATTGCTAACCTCTCAATGGCTATGTTATACTGAACACGTGGTTCTTCTGTATGAGTTACTAATTTACAAATATCAGTAAGTCATTTTTGCCATATCTTAGGGAGAGTGTTCTCAGCATTCTAAGTCTATTCGGTTGTCCTATCCAATTACCTTCCCATATAGATTCTTGTAACATGTTATTAAAGTGATGATATGCGAAATCATATCATCGCCTTCACTCATCCGATACTTATCCAGATCCAGCAACATGTCTTTTAATTTTTCACTGTGCGCGGATGTCATAACCCCTTTTGCAGTTTTTTGAACAATCGGCATGATTTTTCTGCAACAAATACAAGGAAAAATCAATACAATGAAACATAAAGTTACATTGACTAAAATAAACATCACAAAGATATTCATTTACATAAACATAAAGTTTATATGATAAAACAAATTCATCATGGCCGATTAGAACAATATGCAAAAAGGATTAGAGATTCAATCACGACGGATCGGAATTACTGAAGAAAACCGATACAAACATGACCAACACGGGCCGACACAAATCTCCACGCGCCACAGGAGTGGCTCACGTGCCTCCACACGCCACCACGCGCCGGCTACGGGCTCCCACTCACCCTCACACACTCTCATGTGCCGGCCAGGCTCGGCCAACTCACACGCACAGACGATATGTCATCCGTGAGTTCCATGACTAAATGACATGTCGGTTATATGTTAAACAGTCAGACGACTTGTCGTCTATATCTACCCGGATGACATGTCGTTTATATAGGATCTACCCGTAAGACTTGTCGTACAAAAAACGAACGACTTGTCATCCTCTTCTCTAAATAGCGGATGACATATAGTACATCTATTCTGGGAGTGTTTTTATGGGTAAAGACAGATTCGTCTAGCCAATTCTAGAGACTATATCTTTCTCAATTTTAATCCACATTAAGCAAATGATATACCAATTGAAGATCTCATGTCCTAATTTTCAAAATATATTTGAACATGCGATTATCATTTTTCTAAATAGAGTTATTACGGCCCAAAGTTGGAAGAAAATGATTTTTGTAAAAATAAAAACCAGAAGGATTTTCAACATTTTTCATGCATGTTCATGCAATTTTTATGTAATCTAACTAGAATACATGCATTTAATCTCTGATACCAATGTTAGGAAACGTAATCTCTAATATATTTACATATTTGTCCTCTTAGGATCTAACCAAACATGTATTACTAGTCCTAGATTTATTACAAACTAATTGAAATAAACCTAAGTTAATCACAACACAATTACATACCTTTCTTCTTGTAGAGATGCTATTAATCGAAATTAATTGATTGTTTAACTCAATAAGCAAATGCTCTTATTTATAGGAGGGAAAACAAATCACTATGTAATTACATGCATTGATTACTATGTAATCACATGTATTTGGATGCATAATGACTTTCTCTAACCCTTCCTGATGTGATCCTAGCTGCACCTTTTTCGGTCCAGGCCACAATCGATCCAATGCATGTACCAGTTGGACCAATTACAAGACACATAGCTCAGAAGATCAAGGACGCTATGGCAGGTCTGGCCCAACGTCATGTAGCTGAATTGAACAAGCACGTTCGAGATAAATTGGACTTCAAGGAAGAGGGTTCAAGAGTTATACACTTGACCCAATTCATCGAGGAGCAGCATGGATCGATTTCGTTTGCTTAGGCTTATTTATTATTTATTTGCATGTATGGAACCAACGTGGATGGCCGTTTTATTTATTATTTGGGTTAGTTTATTTTATTTATTTATTTATGGGTTCAAAATGGGCTAGAAATTAGGAGTTATGGGATTTTAGTTGGTAATGGATAGTTTAGGGCTATTTTAAACTTTTTGGCTCTCTTAAGGTTTGAGCATGTCATTATTTAAACTCAAAAACAACTTTTAATGAAGCACCCAAATTTTAGTGCGTGAATAGTAACTTTCTTGCGATTAAGAAAATTTTATCAACGTTAAATGATTGAGCAAAGACTTATCAAGGGGTTGGATCCTTTGTGGCGTCCAATTTGCTAGCAAAATTCATCTGAGACTATCTCCAAGGTTTTCAAGGACAAGTTCTTTGGGGGTCTACGGGATCTTGGATCCGATTTCCTCTTTTCATATCCGGATTCGTATCAATTGATTATCAGAGCAAGATTTCAGGTCTGACTTTTTTTTTCTTTCTGTTTCTTCTTTGTTTTCTTTCGGTCTTTCAATTTTGTCTCCTTTTGTTTACTGTGTGTCATCGATCAAAAAAAAATAGAAAAAAAGAAAAGAAAAAGAAAAAAAATTAAGTCTGCAATTGCGTGTGTCAGACGTTGAAAAAAAAAAGAAGCAAAAGTCTGATACAGTCAACTCTTGAAAATTCAGTCAACTCTTGCTTAAATTTTCAATTGAATTTTCTTTCTTTTGCATGCTTATTACGTTTGATTTCGTCAGTGCTTAATTCTTGGTTCGTCCTGTTTGCTTTAGTAATTTTTGTTGTTTGAGTCGGTCATAAAAACAGAAAAAAAAAATTAAGAAAAAGAAAGAAGAAAGGGGGTTCACGCCTGTGACCACAAAAAAAAAAAAAAAAGAAAATGGTTCACGCCTGTGACCCAAAAAAAAAAAACTTATTTTTGTTTTTATTGGTTTGTGCCAGTGACCAACAACCAAACAAAATAAAGAAACGGGCATTGTGAGTCACAAAAAAAAAGGCCCCACGTGTGCCCACGCCTACAATTGTAGTGTTTAGTTTGGCTCTTAAGCTTCAATTTAATATTTGGTATTCTTTGTCAATCAAAAAAAATTCCTTCATTGGCTTGCGCAGATAAGTGGGCAGTAGGGATTGTTTGCTTTTTGGCCTTTTTCATGAGAATTTTGTTAATAGGCTGTTGCTGCTGTTAAAAAAAAAAATTGATCTTATTTATTTCATTCATTCATGTTGCGCTCTAGTTTTAGGTTTTATTGATCGAGTATCGTTGTTACTTCTCGAGTCACGTCTTATTCTTTTCTTGATACCTTTATTCCTTTGATTCCTTGTGGATTTTGCTGACTTTCGGACTACACACGGATTGTGCAATCCATTGGTGGTTAGCGTTCGACATTGAACGAAGGTAATCATTCGAGGGGAGTGTTTGAGAGAGAGTGAGAGTGAAACGAGAACTTGTGAGGTTTCCTTTATTTAATTAATTTAATTCTTTCTTTTATTACTAATCTGTTTGTTAAGTAAGATGACAGAGAAAGATATGAACGTTGATGGGAGGTTTAATACCCTGGAGAATAATATGGCTGAGTTCCGAGAGATGTTTAGAACTATGAATGCGGCAATAGAGAAGTTTTCGAGGGAGGTTACTAGTCTCCAATTCTCTAGTGTTCAGAAGGAGGTTGAGGGGCCACAACACTCTAGGTCGGAATAGACAGAGCAACAGCCGCCTAGGGTACCTATACATGAAGTCGAGGCAGAGAGAATAATCTGGATGATATGGAAGAGCTAGATGAGTTCGAAGATGAGGGGGATATGTATAGACCACATGATAGGGGGTATGAGAGGAGATATGACCGGCGTGATAAGAGGTTTGATGAGCGAAGAGGTTTTCAGAGAGGAGATAGAAGGGCCTATGGGGGAGAAAATAGATGATTTGGTGTCGGATTTGGAGATATATATGGGAGAGATGCATATGATGAGCATAATTATGACTATCGGAGGGGGCCTGACATAAGAGATCATGGTAGGAGAGATGATATTGATGGTGACTTGGGCAGTATCAAGATGAAAATTCCATCTTTCCATGGCAGAAATGATCCAGAGGCGTACTTGGACTGGGAGAGAAAAATTGAACTGATCTTTAATTGTCATAGGTATTCTGATGAGAAAAAAGTGAAGTTAGCTGCCATTGAGTTTACAGACTATGCGGTGATTTGGTGGGATCAGTTGGTAACTAATAAGGAGGAGGAACCATGAGAGGCCAGTTGAGACTTGGGAGGAGCTATAGGCTCTCATGCGTAAGATGTTCATTCCAAGCCATATTACGGAGAGTTATATCAGAAGCTACAACATTTGTATCATGGGTCGAAGAGGTTGAGGACTATCATACAGAGATAGAGGTAGCGATGATTAGGGCAAATGTGGTGGAGGATAGAGAAGCCATAATGGCTCGGTTTTTAGGAGGGTTAAATAAGGAGATTGCGAAGTAGTTGAGTTGCATCATTATGTGGAGTTGGAGAATATGCTACATATGGCGATCAAGGTAGAAAGACAGTTAAGGAAGAAATCTGCATCTAGATACACTGCACATGGAACTTCTGCTTGGAGGGGGAAGTGGCCTAGTAATGAGCGGAGAGATGAGGGTTTCAATAAGCCCAAGGCTGATGGTGGTAAGGGAAAGGAAGTAGAGGCATGTAGGTTTAAGGTTAAGTCTGAAGTGGTAATTCCAAAATCCAATGAGGTAAAATATTTTAATTTTTTGGGTATGGGACATTATACATCACAGTGCCCCAACAAGCGAACACTAATAATGAAGGATGATGGTAATATCGATTCCACAGATGAGGAGGTGGAAGATGAGATGCATGTGTTAGATGATGCTAATGATAATGAGGGAGGAGCATACCCACTAGATAACCTGTCACTTGTGTCTAGGAGAGCATTGACAACACAGATAGTCGAAGAGGAGATCGAGCAGTAGAGAGAGAATATTTTTCATACTAGGTGTAGCGTGGATGGGAAGTCATGTAGTATGATTATAGATAGGGGTAGTTGCACCAACGTGGCTAGCACAACATTGGTGTCAAGATTGGGATTGTCATGTTTACCACATCCTAAGCCATATAGGCTACAATGGCTTAATGAGTGTGGTGAGGTCAGAGTGACCAAGCAGGTTCTGTTGACTTTTACCATTGGACCTTACACGGATGAGGTGTTGTGTGATGTGGTACCCATGCAGGCAGGCCACATACTTTTGGGGAGGCCGTGGCAGTTCGATAGGAAGGTGATACATGATGGGTTTCGAAACAAGTTTTCATTCCAACATAAGGGCAAACCCATTACATTATACCATTTGACACCAAGACAGGTCCATAATGATCAAGTCAAATTACAGTTGGAAAGAGAAAAAGAGAGAGAGATAGAGAAAAGCTGCATTCTTGGGGGGTAAGAGTGATAATAGTGAGAAAATGGGATCTAAACCCGAGAGTGAGGGAAACACTGGGATTAGAACCGAGAGTAAACCCAATGGAAAGGAGGCTAAGAGAGAGAGTGAGAAGAAAAGAAGAGTGAAAAAGAATTTTTATCTAGATGAGGGAGAAGTGAGCAGAGCCTACAAAGCTAGCAAACTCATGTTGCTGCTAGTGTATAAAGACACACCCAATTTTTCTTTTTTACTAACACTCAAAAAATTCACTTCATGTTTCTATTTCTTCTCCTTTGCATGAATTTGAAGACATGCTCACAAAGGACATCCCTAATGGACTTCCACCAATTCGAGGGATAGAACATCATATTGATTTCGTACCTGGAGCTGTCATTCCTAATAGACCTGCATATAGGAGTAATCCTGAGGAGACCAAAGAACTTCAGAGGCAAGTTGAGGAGCTGATGGAGAAGGGTTATGTACGAGAGAGTATGAGCCCGTGTGCAGTACCGGTGTTATTAGTGCCTAAGAAGGATGAGACATGGCATATGTGCCTGGATTGTCGTGCCATCAATAATATCACGGTAAAGTATCGACATCCCATTCCTAGACTAGATGATATGTTAGATGAACTGCGTGGATCTAAGATTTTCAGTAAAATTGACCTTAAAAGTGGATATCACCAGATTCGTATGAGAGAGGGTGACGAGTGGAAGACCGCTTTTAAAACTAAGTATGGGCTATATGAGTGGTTAGTAATGCTTTTGGTTAACAAACGCCCCTAGTAGTTTATGAGACTTATGAACCATGTGTTGCGTGCATGTATATGGAAGTTTGTAGTGGTCTATTTTGATGACATATTAGTATACAGTAAATCTTTAGATGAACATGTAGGTCATTTGAAGGTGTGTTTGATATTTTAAGAAAAGAAAAATTATTTGCTAATTATAAGAAATGCACATTCTGCATGGATAGAGTCATTTTTCTTGGTTTTGTAGTGACTGCAGATGGCATAGAGATGGACGAGGAGAAAATTAAAGCGATTAGAGATTGGCCAACACCTACCACAGTGTCGGAGGTAGGTACGGAGTTTTCATGGATTGGCAAGTTTCTACAGGCGTTTTGTGAGGGACTTCAGTAGAATAGCAGCACCATTGATCGAGGTAGTCAAGAAGACTGTTGGATTTCAGTGGGTGAAGCTCGAGAGAGTGTCTTTCAGACTCTCAAATAAAGGTTATGCAGTGCACCAGTTCTCGCACTACCTAATTTTGAGAGCACATTTGAGATAGAGTGTGATGCAAGTGGCATAGGTATTGAGGCGGTATTGATGCAAGAGAAAAGACCTATTACGTACTTCAGTGAAAAGTTGAATGGAGCAGCTTGAGGTATCCCACGTATGATAAGGAGTTGTATGCACTTGTTCGAGCATTGGAGAATTGGCAGCATTACCTATAGCCTAAAGAGTTCGTGATACACACAGATAATGAGAGTTTGAAACACCTTAAAGGCAAGGAAAACTGACACATAGGCATGCTAAATGGATGGAGTGTGTTGAGACATTCTCGTACGTCATTCGTACGTCATACAAACAAGGTAAGGAAAATATAGTTGCAGATGCCTTGTCACGCAGATATGTTTTACTTACTTCTTTAGGTGCTAAAATTTTTGGGTTTGAATTTATTAAAGAGCTTTATGCATGTGATGTGGATTTTTGTGATATATATGATGCATGTATTAAATCTGCATTTAGTAAATTCTACCAGCATGAGGGATTTCTGTTTAGAGAAAATAAGTTGTGCATTCCTTCTTATAGTATGCGTGAGCTATTAGTGAGAGAGGCTCATGGAGGCGGACTATGGGACATTTTGGAATTAGCAAGACCCTAGAAACCTTAAAATAGCATTTTTACTGGCCTAGGATGAAGCGCGATGTAGAGCGAATTTGTGATTGGTGTCTCACTTGTAGAAAGGCCAAATCTAGGGTGAAGCCTCATGGATTATATACTTCATTACCTGTACATAGTAAACCATGGGTAGATATTTCGATGGATTTTGTGTTGGGTTTACCTAGGACTAAACGAGGTAAGGATTCCATTTTGTAGTGGTTGATAGATTTAGCAAGATGGCATATTTCATTGCATGCCATAAAACTGATGATGCCACTAACATATCAAACTTATTCTTTAGAGAGGTAGTACGACTACATATGATTCCTAGGAGTATAGTTTCTGATAGAGATGTCAAGTTCTTGAGTCATTCTGGAAGGTTTTGTGGGGTAAGTTAGGGACTAAATTACTTTATTCTACTACGTTTCACCCTCAAACAGTTGGACAGACAGAAGTGGTCAATAGGACATTGACTCAATTACTTCGTACTATAGTCACTGAGAATTTAAAATCATGGGAAGAGTGTTGGCCATTTATAGAGTTTGCATACAATAGGTGCATTCATTCTTTTACTTCATATTCACCTTTTGAAATTGTATATGGATTTAACCCACTAACGCCATTGGATTTATGGCTTTTGCCTGTTGAGGAAAGAGTAGGTTTAGATGGGAAAAAGAAAGCAGAATCTTGGTGAAACAAATACATAAGAAAGCACGTGAACATATATTACAGAAAAATGAGCAGTACGCTTCTCATGCGAATAAAGGCCGTAAACGTGTGGTGTTTGAGCCTGGTGATTGGGTTTGGCTACACATGCCCAATGAGAGGTTTCCGGCTCAGCGGAGATCCAAGCTTCAACCTCGGGGAGATGGTCCTTTTCAAGTCGTCGAAAGGATCAATGATAATACATATAAGCTTGATCTGCCTGGTGAGTATAATGTTTCTGATTTGTCCCCTTTTGATGCAGGTGTCGATTCGAGGTCGAATCCTTTTCAAGAGGGAGGGGATGATGTGATCCTAGCTGCACTTGTTTCGGTCCAGACCACAATCGATCCAATCCGTGTACCAGTTGGACCAATTACAAGACACAGAGCTAAGAAGATCAAAGACGCTATGGTAGGCCTGGCCGAACGTCATGTCGCTGAATTGAACAAGCACGTTCGAGACCAATTGGACTTCAAGGAAGAGGGTTCAAGAGTTATACACTTGACCCAAGTCATCGAGGAGCAGCATGGATCGATTTCGTTTGTTTAGGCTTATTTATTATTTATTTGCATGTATGGAACAAACGTGGATGACCGTTTTATTTATTATTTGGGTTAGTTTATTTTATTTATTTATGGGTTCAAAATGGGCTAGAAATTAGGAGTTATGGGTTTTTAGTTTGTAACGGGTAGTTTAGGGCTATTTTAGACTTTTTGGCTCTCTTAAGGTTTGAGCATGTCATTATTTAGACTAAAAAACAACTCTTAATGAAGCACCCAAATTTTAGTACGTGAATAGTAACTTTCTTCCGATTAAGAAAATTTTATCAACGTTCAGTGATTGAACAAAGACTTATCAAAGGGTTGGCATCCTTTGTATCGTCCAAGTTGCTGGCAAAATTCATTTGAGGCTATCTCTAAGGGTTTTCAAGGACAGGTTCTTTGGGGGTCTACCGGATCTTGGATCGGATTTCATCTTTTCGTATCCGGTTTCGTATCACTTCCAAAAAATGTTACCATCATGGGTGTACCATATGTTCTTCATTTAACATTTTACTAATTGTTGTTATTTAACAACTCTTGTTGTTACTTAATAATTTCCAACAATTTAATAATTTCCAAGATTATTACTAATTACTGTTATTTAACAACTCTTAATAATTTCCAACATGAAATTATTACTAATTGTTGTTATTTAACAACTCTTAATAATTTCCAACAATATGTATAGATTATTATTCAAAATTTGAGTTTAATGATAATTTAACAACATAAATAGATCATTTCAGTCACCTTTTTATTATATTTCGGGATAAAAAAATTATTCCATATCATTCCGCTTCTTCCGTCGGGTTAAATCTCGTCATGTTAGAAATTAGACATGAAAATGTCTAAAAAAAAAGATGCATGTAGATGATGCGTCGATCAAAATCATCAGCTCAGCATGCAATGCTACACTGCCCTTGTGATCTTTAATCTCCTCACTGTGGATAAGAACATCCTACAACATAATTAATTAACAAGATTAATTATCAGCTTAATTATTAATTTGTTATGGAAAAAAAAAATTTTAAAAAAAAAAGAAAAAGAAAAAGAAAAAGAAATTGGGCTAATTACTTACTCCCAAGGAACATCTCCAACCATCATCCAATCCCCTTCCGTGTCTTCATATGTTAATACATGGCATGTCTCTGCATAAGCTGATGATCCATCCATCTCAGACCCTAATGCATTTTTTTTTTTATTTAATTAGTATTCAATTATATAATCAATAATACAATAACTCCACCATCACATATAATTAATTAATTAACTTACAGATAATGTTGGTGTTGAACATAGAGTCAAGAGTCCTAATCAAGTTATGGTAACTATCATGGGCTAATAGATCCAGCTTCCTCCCAATTGGGATCCCTTCCATGTAAACCTTCACAAAAAATGTAGCACTATTCCCTTCATTTTCTTCTTCTTCTTCTTCTTCTTCAAGTGCTTTTCTCATATGTGTCTTTATCGGTGGCCAATCCGATGCTTCATCATCCCTGATCACTCTTACATTTTGGTTATAATTACTCAATAAAATAGGATTAGAGATTCATTGCTAAACCGAGTTTGTGTCGAGTACTGAATCACGTATCAGAATTTATCTAATGTGAACTTCATATGAGTCTCATTTATCTCATGACTGTTGATTCAATGATGAACACAAACTCGGCTTAGTAATAGATCCTAATAATGATCAATTGCAAGTTGCATTATAACAACAACAATAACAATATATCATATTTACCTTGGTAGTGAAGAAGGGTCACCTGAGATGCTAAGTCCAAGCCTAAGATCAGTACTTAAGTCTTTTCTTAGCTGATTGGTGCTCTCAGTAGAAGATGAAGAACAATTTGTAGCTCTGGCTCTGGCTTTGTCCATTTTCTTCATTTGTGAAACACAAATTATGAAGCCGCCACCCTTGCTCTTATATATAAACAGAGTGTGGATCGATGTTATTGAAAAATGAGTTATTATTATTATTATTATTATTATTTATAAATCAAAGAAAATAAAGAAAATTATGGAATTGGGCTTGGATTTGGACATGGAACAAGGGCGGCCTTGAGATGCATAATCTTTTGAATTCTTAAAAATAGAGTTCTACCGATAAGAAAATATAAAAATCATCATATACACTTAAAATATTGAAATTACTCAAAATTTTGGAGTCCTAATTTTACACTAAAATTTGAGAATCCACCAATACTGCCTGCATGAGCAACTCATTCCTGATGCTTCCTTGCATGTACATGTGTCAATTAGGAACCTACCTGTGTCGTCATCATAATTTCCATTTTTGAACTTCAAATTCAATGTGCTTCATATGTTGATTATATAATTTGTACTAATTAATTATTGACAAACATAAACATTTTATCATAGAGTTCACGCTAAGGTAAAAAAAACATAAAAAGGACTCACCAAACGTCTTTCATAATCACATTAGTAGTTGTTCGTTGATCTCCTTTTGAAAAAAGTTGTCTATTACATTCAATCATACACTATATCATAATTTATAAAGCAAATTATATAATTACTACCAGTACCAACCGAGCCAAAAGGAACTGAATTGAAGTTAGATTGGTTCGACTTAAGCCTTTCAAATTTTTTTTTTAATTAATTCAAAATTATCCAATCATTCAACTACATTTAAATTCTTCTTTTTTTATTGCATTACGATTTTTTAATAAACCAAACATAAACGGGATCGAAAATATTGATATTTGAATAACCAACATAAAAATCAAATCGAAAACAAATATAATTAAAATGATTGATTCGGTTAACTAATTTGATTTAGTTCATAAATTTTTCTGCCCCATCTCTCCCCTATTATTATATTTATGAGAACTAGTGAGCGTCACCTAATAACATATATACTCCGGACTCTTTTATTTTGTTAGATCTCGTCTTGATACCCAAGCCACTAAACTTGTAAACGGAATAAAGAAGATAAAAAAGACTCAAATAGCATTACATTGTTGATGATTTCTTCTCAATTCATCAATATTATCCTTTATCCCATGTGTAAAATGATGGTTTTCAGAGTTCATGTGCAGCGGAAAACATGTTCAGTAACATGAAAAAAAATTATTTATTACATGAATAATAAAAACCGGATCCGTATTTTCTAGTATATTAATAACATAAATATTTAAAACTAAAATCGAAAATATACCTGCAGATCTGGATATCTTTGTAAATCGATTCTTTGAACCACAATCTTCCTCGACTTATCTCCTCACCTCCAACGGCACGTGTGGGCGTGAAAATAATTACGAGGAATACTCTAATTTATTAAGGATCCGTGTACTTAGGGGTGGGCATCGGATCGGATCGAATCGGATCCGATCTGATTATCAAATCCGATCGAATTGAGTTGGTCAGGTTCGACGGATTTCTTATCCGATCCGATCCGATTCGCTCGATTTTTTTTTTTATTTAATATGCAAGACGACGTCGTTACATATTAAATAAAAAAAAATTCGAATTATTTCGGATCGGATTTTATCCGATCCGCTCTTTTTTTTTTACTCAAAACCAAATTATGTGTATCGAATTCGGATCGGATCGGACCAATCCGATCCGAAATCATCATATTTCGGATATTTCGGATCAGAATGGTCCGATCTGATCCGAATTCGAATCAGATCGAACCAATCCGATCTGATCCGATCCGATAATTATCGGATCGGATCGAGTTCGATAACATGATCCGGTCCGAACGAATCAAATATTTCAGGGCATTTCGGATCGGATCGGATTCGGATTCGGTTCGATCCGATCCGAATCCGATACTGCCCAGGGCTACGTGTACTCAGCACACGAGACGAATCCTGAATGTTGTTTCCTTTTTGATTTTCTCAAAATCAAACTTAAGAAAAATAAATGAAAACTTTTTGCTTTCTTATTTTTCCAGCAGCCTTGCCTTTTATTTTGTTGTTGTTCTATTGATTTTTATATCAAAGAATGTCAACCTCTTGATCAAAATCTTGCTCACGTTTTCTTTTTGTTTTATAAAGAGGATTTTGTTTCTTTTTGATAAACTTTTTGATCAAATCAAATTTATCAAAACAAATCCATTTAAGGATTTAATTTTAATTTTCAAAAAATCAAAATAAAATCCTTCAATATTTATCTCATAATTTATCAAAGATAATTCATTAAAATAAATTATCAAAATTTCAACTTTTGAAATATTATCTTTTTAAATTAAAATTTAATTAATCAAATTAATTAAATATTAATTTTCATAAATTAATAAATAGATACATTATCTATTAATAAATGTATTAGGACAACATTTGTCATAATTTCCAAACAAGAGCTTTATGGAATAATTAGAGTGTAAAATAATTCATAATTATTTTAAATAATTCCCAACTATTTTTCTTCGTAATTATAATCGTTCGAACAGTGATAGAAGACGACGAGGGGACCGATGGACCTATAATTCTAAGCTCCAATAATTTCGTCGATTAATTATAAACTATTTTATTAATCAAACGAAATTATTAATTCTGGAGTAACTCCACTAAATACCCAGAATTGCACTCTCAGAATTATATAATCAATTACTCAAAGTATTCGTCCATTGATATAGTCATTACCTATGCAATGATCCTCCATAACAGATTCGTAAATGAGCTAGGTAAAAAAAATCTGTTAACCTCTCCAATTACATCTTTATCCTTGACTTCCATTAGTTCTCAAGTGAACAATTAATTCATAACTTTTATGAATTTGCGCGCTAATCGTTCAGGTCCTGAACTAACAAACAATGGAATCTTATGAACGAATTTCATTATATCAGGTTAGCATTCCCAGCTATTCATTCAACTCATTCCCAAAATACAAGGTTTACGAAATGTAATAAATACAAAACCATACCGAGTAAATTAAAGAATAAATTAATATGATATAGGAGTCTGTTAAATATAATGAATTAAGATCATCACATATATGACCATCATTATGATAAAATTGATGTTCTTTATTTAACGAAAATTATTAGAACTTTTCAATTTTATCTGGTCATGTCCAATATAACCTTATTATATAAAACACATTCATTTCTATGTCTCTACATAATATAGTGTGGATAGAACTATACCATTCATAAATGGAATGAACTGTATTTATGACTTTGGATTTGAAGATTCCCAACATCAAATCATAGTCATGGACAAATTTTGATTATTACTCTTTAAATTTTATCCATGCATATATGTATGTAATATTTTACATATACATATATGTTTAATTTAAAGCTACATATATAATCACGGAATTTTCATGAATTTTATAAAGTAAATAAAAATGCATACATGGAATAAAATAGAATCACAAATTTATTAATCAATCATGTTTCAAATATATTTGCTTGTCGGGCATAAAAATCCCAACAAACTCACATTTGCCCTAAAGCAAATGAGACATGTCTCTAATCCCCAATCCTTCTAGATGCCCCTCAAAACTCTTTACATGTAGCGTCTTGGTAAAAGGATTGGCTAGTTTCTCTACAGATGGAATCTTCAGAACAACCACGTCTCCGCGTTGCACAATGTCCCTAATCACATGATATTTCCTCTCAATATGTTTTGATCTCTTGTGGCTTCTTGGTTCTTTAGAATTAGCCACTGCACCACTATTATCACAATAAAGTGACAATGGCTTGTCCATATCTGGAACCACTTCCAGATCGGTAAAGAACTTTCGGAGCCAAACTGCTTCTTTGGCAGCTTCACAAGCAGCCACATATTCGACTTCCATAGTTGAATCAGCAACACATGATTGTTTGATGCTTCTCCAAACTATAGCTCCCCCACCAAGAGTAAATATTGATCCAGATATCGACTTTTGATCATCTATATCTGATTGAAAATCAGAATCAGTATATCCAATCGGAATCAAATCCCTGCCAGAATAAACAAGCATATAGTTCCTCGTTCTCCGTATATACTTGAGAATATGCTTAACTGCTACCCAATGATCTAATCCTGGATTTGACTGAAAACGACTAACTATTCCCACTACATAGCATATATCAGGTCTTGTGCATAGCATAACATACATCATGCTCCCTACTGCCGACGCATATGGAATCCGTCTCATATCTTCTTCCTCTTGGGGTGTCGAAGGACACTGGCTTTTAGAAAGAACAACTCCATGACGGGAAGGTAAGTTACCTTTCTTGGAGTTTTGCATTGAATATCTAACAAGCATCTTGTCAATATACAATGCCTGAGACAGAGCTAGCAGTTTTTTCTTGCGATCTCTAATAAGACGGATCCCAAGAATGTAACTTGCTTCTCCCAAATCTTTCATTTGGAATTGTTCAGCCAGCCAAGCCTTTACGTCTGATAATAGTTCTACATTATTCCCAATAAGTAGAATATCATCAACATAAAGTATCAGAAAGACCACTCGCTTATCCTTGATGAATTTATAAACACAAGATTCATCATGATTTTGGATAAAGCCATAAGATTTGATCGCCTCATCAAATCTCATGTTCCAAGATTTGGACGCTTGCTTAAGTCCATAGATAGACCTTTGCAACTTGCAAACCTTTTGCTTTTCGTCCTTGCTTATAAAACCTTATGGTTGCTCCATATAGATGGTCTCTTCAAGATAGCCATTCAAAAAGGCTGTCTTGACATCCATCTGCCAAATTTCATAATCATAATGAGCAGCAATGGAAAGCAAGATTCGAATGGACTTCATCATGGCTACTGGTGAAAAATTTTCCTCATAGTCAACTTCTTCTTTTTGGGTATAACCATTTGCCACTAGCCTTGCTTTAAATGTCTCTACATTACCGTCCATTCCCCTCTTTCTTTTGTAGATCCATTTGCACCCTATAGGATTTACTCCTTCAGGTAGATCTACAAGCTCCCAGACTGAGTTGGAATACATGGATTCCATCTCAAGTTTCATAGCCTCAAGCCATTTCTCTTTGTCATGATCTTCCATTGCACATCTATATGTTAATGGGTCATCTCTTCCATCATCAGTGATAGCAACTTGTGCTTCACCATCTTGTCTATATCGAGAAGGTAGTCGTACTATCCTCCCACTACGACGAGGTGGTAAGATGTTCTGACTCGAAGATGTGGTCTCTTCGCTTTGTGGAACAACAATCCTAGCAGGTTGTTGACTGATCTCATCTGATTTTAATTCCTCCAAGACTATCTTGCTTTGAGGTTTGAAGTCTGTCATATTATTATTCTCAAGAAACGTGGCATTTGTCGACACAAACACCTTATTATCTCAAGGATTATAAAACACACCTCCCTTTGTGCCTTTTGCATATCCTACAAAGAAACAAACTTCAGAACGTATTTCCAACTTTGTTGTCTTACCCATTAGCACGTATGTTGGGCACCCCCATATACGAAAGTGACTCAAACTGGGTTTGTGGCCACTCCATAACTCTAAAGGTATTCTAGGTACTGACTTAGATGGAACTACATTCAAAATGTAGGTTGCTGTTTGTATAGCATACCCCCAAAATGATTTTGGAAGTGAAGAATAACTCAACATGGAACGAATCATGTCGAGTAAAGTTTGATTCCTCCTCTCAGCTACACCATTTTGCTGAGGTGTACCAGGTGCAGTTAGTTGGGATAAAATCTCATACTCTAATAGGTGATCTTTGAATTCATTATCAAGGTATTCACCTCCTCGATCTGATCGAAGGCACTTGATTGATTTACCTAATTTTTTTTCCACTTCGATTTGGAATTCGTTAAACTTTCCAAAAGTTTCAGACTTATGTCTCATTAGGTAAACATAACCATATCTAGAGCAATCATCAACAAAAGTAACGAAGTACTCATAGCCACCTATTGCTTGTGTAGACATAGGTCCACAAACATCTGAATGTATAAGCTTCAGTGGTTCTTGGACCCTATTGCCTTTTGCAAAGAAAGGCCTATTTGTCATCTTACCTTCAAGACATGATTCACAGACTGGTAGAGTACCAACATTTAGTTCTCTTAAAGGACCATCTTTTACAAGCCTATTTATCCTGTCAAGATTTATATGACCAAGTCTTAGGTGCCATAGATATGTGTTATCATTGTGAGAAATCTTTTGCTTCTTTATTTTTGGCAATGCAACTTTGAGCATTTCAGCATTCAATAACGAATTAAAATTGGGCTTTATTACATAGAGCCCATTTTCAATAAAACCAGAACAAATATTCAAACCATTTCTTGAAATAACAACTGATTTATTATCAAAAGAAACTGAATAACATTGTTCATAAAGTCAAGAAACTGAAATGAGGTTTCTAGTAAACCCCGGTACGAAATAAACATTATTCAAAAATAAAAATTTATTGTTCTCAACATAAAGTTTTATTTGTCCAACTGCTGAACTAAAGCGCCATTCCCAACTCTCAAAGTAAAGTCCCCATCAACAAGTTTTGTGTAAGAATCAAGCTTCTGTAAGAAACAACAAATATGATTAGTCGCTCCTAAATCAATTATCCAGGGTGATAAATCATTTTCAACTAAATAAGATTCAATAACAGGTAAATCTGATTTACCTTGATTATTGTTTGGCTTGTTTCTTTTGCTGCTGCTTCCTGCTGTTTTCTCAGTTCCTGAACTCTTACCTTTATTCTTATTTCTCTTTCTATTCTTTAAAGAAGAATTAGAGGTGGAAGGTTCAACAACATTTGCTTTTACCTTGTTCTCCACAGAAAAAGACTCAAAAGTTGTGAGTTCGATAAGTAATTGAGTCAAATTATAACTCAAGTTACTCATAAAGTAATTTCTTTTGAATTGAAGAAATTGTGGGCTAAGACTTTCCAAAATTAAGTCCATTTTTATGCCTTCATCTATAGTTGCACCGTTGATTTCAGCTTCATGAATCATACTAATCATCATTAGCACATGTTCACGAACACGGGTTCCAACTTCCATTTTGCAGTTCAAGACTTTCCTGAATGCTTCATGTTTGGCTTAATCAGAGGGTTTGCGAAACATGCCATGTAGAGACTCAATTATCTCATAAGCAGTCTCTGTCTTTTCGAGCTTTGTTTTAAGCACGTCGGACATAGTGGCAAGTAAATAACAACGAGCCTTGTCATTTCCTCGAACCCAATTCTCATAGGCATCTATAATGTTTTTGTTTGCATTCACAGCAGGTTTGGGAGGACATTCCTCTATCAGGACAAACTTCAGGCTATCCAGCACAAGTACTATATTCATGTCATTCTTCACCTTAGCAAAGTTATCACCAGTTAATTTTTCAGTAGCAAGCATTGATATGATTGGATTTGACATATTTCTGAAATCATTAAAAAAATATTCTAAATTATTCCATGCATAAAATTCAAAATAAATTCGGCATAGTAATCATGATGCATGATGCATATGCAAAACACTAAAATATATATGCACTACTATAGCCTCGGAAAATTTAATAAGCATATTATGTTGTCTTAGGGTCGATCACGACACCTTATTAAAAATAGAGACGATCTCAATTAATAAATTTTTTCAAAATATCTCATATTTTAAAAAATTATTAATAACCGATTTTTGGTCTAAATATAATTAACACATTTAACTATATTTATATGAGTGTAACCCACTGTTTTAGATCCTTAAAAATTTAACTCATAATAACCACCTTAGGTGTAGGCATTGCATTTTTGCATGTGAAACCCGATGATGAGTCTCAGTTGGAGGCACTACCTTTTAAGTCATGGAAGTCGCGAGAAACGGATATCGGAAGGGGAAATTCAGGATGAGTATGCTATCAAATTCGTTTCACATGTTCACTATTTTCGTTCGTGTTGCGTTCTTAAACACGTTCGAACGTCAGGCAGATTACGGGCGTTCATGTCGCGTTCGAATTGGCGTTCGAACGGTGTCGGTAATTCTGGTTTTGCTGTTAGCCTCACATTAAGCCCAATTCGCCCAAACCTTGGCCCACACGCCCAAGCCCACTTAAAACACATATTTAACACATGGTGAAATCAAAACAAATCTAAAAATCACATACCAAATTAAAAAGATGTCATGCTTAATTAAAATCAATTATAACAAATTAAAGATATTGACTTCCTAATCTAAACAAATTTTGTCCCCCATCAAATCCCTTGCTTTCCTTGTCTAACACCAAATCATATCTCTCTTTAATGCCCAAAATCCCTTCCTTGTGAGACAAGGTGAAACCCTAGCCCTTCTCTATATAAACAACCCTTAACCAAGATAGGCATCCTCTAGCTCATACAAATAACTCACACAAAAATCACAACACAAAAGAGCCTTAGCCACTCACGGCAATAGCAACAAGAAGAACATAAACAATTTCCTTCATCTCCTCCACTCCATAACCGAAAACAGCACCCCCCTAAACCTCTACCCATCACTGAAAATCTCCCCCATACAGCAGCCCTAAAAAAAACATAAAACAGCCCCCAAACACACCCCAAACAGCCATTGAAACACGCCTGGACAGCAGCCCAAACCATTCCCTAAACAGTCCCTAAAATCACTTAAAATAGTAACATAAACTGCACTTATAACCCTTGAAATAACCACACAAAACTACACTAAAAAACCACGAAAAAACACTCGAACAGTTCGTTGAAACGTTAAGACAGTGACCTGAACAGTGAGCAGAAAATACAGAAGAAACAGCAGCAAAACGGAGACCAGACGACGAGCAAAGCAGCAAAACAGTGAGCTAAGACGCTGAACCAGTGAACCGGAAGAATAATGAGCTTTCACCCTTTCCGTCTCCGCGAAACGCAAGTCTGAAGACGACTTAAAAGGTTAGACCTGAGGGTACTTTCCACACTCATCTTTATTCGATTTTTGTTATTTATTTTGACTGTATTTTAATTATTTGTTGAATCTTGTGTGTGCATGATGCGTGTTGTGGGTATTGGATGAATGAAAGAGTGTCGTCTCTTGTGGTATATAGGATGGAAACCCAGACGTAAATTCCGTAACCGAATCCGAATGGACGGTAGTGCGGTCTGTACTTGGGATACAACTCCACGTACCGCTTGAGTAAACGACACCTTCTTTTATTTCATGTTGCTTTGATTTATTTATTTATTTTTCGTCACTTGAATTCTGCATGTTGCTTATTTATGTATGATTCAATCGAGCGCATGGGCTTAGTAAGTGGAATGAAAGATCCCCTATAGGGAGGGGTTAAAGCCCTTTACCACGATGTTTCGCCGCGCCGGTTGATGTGTGTTCGGTTGAATGCAAGATACGTTCAATCGGCATACTACGTTTGATATTATTTCTTTTAATTCTTTGTATGTATGATTCAATCGAGCGCATGGGCTTTGTAAGTGGAATGAAAGACCCCCTATGGGGAGTGGTTAAAGCCATTTACCACGATGTTTTGCCACGCCGGTTGATGTGTGTTCGGTTGAATGCAAGATACGTTCAATCGGGCATACTACGTTTGATATTATTGCTTTTAATTCTTTGTATGCATGATTCAATCGAGCGCATGGGCTTAGTAAGTGCAATGAAAGATCCCCTATGGGGAGGGGTTAAAGCCCTTTACCACGATGTTTTGCCGTTCCAGTTGATGTGTGTTCGGTTGAATGTAAGATACGTTTGATCGGACATACTGAGCTTGACATTGTTGTCTTTATTCTTTGTGTTGCATGCATCAGGTCTGGTTCCGTTCGAACGCGTTCTCGAACGCTACATGAACGCGAACCTTCTATTTACCGTTCAAACGCGTTCTCGAACGCTACGCGAACGCACACGCACTTTCTTAGTCTCATCATGCATCTGGTCCGGTTCCGTTCGAATGCGTTCTCAAACGCTATACGAACGCGAACCTTCTGTTTACAGTTCGAACGTGTTCTCGAACGCTACGCGAACGCACACGCACTTTCTTAATCTTATCATGCATCAAGTCTGGTTCCGTTCGAACGCGTTCTCGAACGCTATACGAACGCGAACCTTCTGTTTACCGTTCGAACGCGTTTTTAAACGCAACGCGAACGCGCACCCACTGAACTGAGTCCCTTTTCATCAGATTTCGTACATAGTTTTCTTAGTAGCTATCCCCACATGTATGAATACAATGTGTTTAATGTATTACAATTCATATGCCTATGTCATGATAACATTTGAGTATTATTTCGTGTGGTATATCAGATGGAAACCCGGACATAAATTCCGTAGCCGATTCCGAATGGACGGTAGTACGGTCTGTACTTGGGATACAATTCCACGTACCACTTGAGAAGGTGCTCACATGTGTGCTTGTGTGGTTAGTATGTGTGCTTGTGTTTTCTTGAATATAATATGCTAGTGAAGTTGTATGTTTGTCGCTCCTTTGATGTACTTTCAAGCATGCAATCTTAGATGTGACATATATGTAAACTTAAGTGTAATTTTTATTTTGTACATGTGAATTTAGAAGCATGACGCTCTTGGAAATAAGTGCTACTTAAGCCTGATTAAATTATTACATAAATCCTTTCATTACAAGTGGCATAAGTAAGGGACCATTCTGAACCCAACGGTTTGAGGTCTTCCCTTGCGAGGGGTGAGTGCGGCCTTAAATCTCATTTTCCCGGTTCATACCGGGTGGCGACTCCATTATTCTCCGGTTTAGTCCCCCGTGGCTACTCCGTACTCCCGACCGGGCCGCGAGCCTGGGACAGCATGCGTCGCCCAGTTTCTGTGTCCCACAGTCTGGTGACTCCACTGGGGATAGAGAATCGGCCCCGAATATTGTCTTGTAATGATTGGATTTATGTTTTAATTGACCGTGTCTATAGTGGATAAAATGGGGGTTTAATCAAAGGCATTTTAAGGCTAGGTAATGGTTTGGTGTCTTCCTTCATTCACTACCTTTCTAGAAGGAAAAGCTGTGAAGGCACCTATATGGCCATCTACTCGTAGCCTATTGTGATGGACTAATTTGGAGGACTCGTTGTTTATTCCTGACACCAAGCGATAAGAGCCTAAGAGGCTTGGGTATTTAAGTGAGCCTCGCTCCACCTTCCCTCTGGGGAATCTACAACGGGAAATCCATTTGACAGTCAGTCACACACCATAGCTCATTGGCCCGTACCTTAGTGTATAAAAAAGGGTGCGCTCACTTGGTCGTTCGAACCCTTGATTGGGGAGACCTAGTTGTGGGCCATCATTCGCCGATGAGAGCCTTTGTCTACACTCTTGTGAACCCACCCATAGACCGGGATTGTATGGTTAAAGTAACAATTATTTCCTTGAGTATGTGCTTGTGGACCATCCTCATTTGGATGCAGTTGGACCATTGTCAGAAATGCGGACTTGCTGGGCCATTTAAACTGGGGCGAGTTCGTACCTTATGACCATTGGGCCCAAAGCTTCTAAAATGTTGATTGGTCATTATGTAGAAATTATTGTTTTATGTTTGCATTATCTTTCTTTTATGCTTGTGTTTGGGAACATCGCCGTTTGGATCCATTTGGACCATTTGTCATGGGATATGGGCTTGTTGGGCCATTTAAACTAGGACAAGAACGTATTTTATGACGATTGGGCCAAAGGCTTCTAAGTGCTGATGGGCCACTTTGTGCTTGTGTTCGGAATATTACCATTTGGATTTAGTTGGACTTCTTGCCATGAGATGTGAACTCGTTGGGCCATTTAAACTGGGACGAGTTCACTCCTATGAAATTTAGCCCAAAGGCTTCTAAAATGATAATAGGCCGATTTGTTTGAAAATTTTAATCGATTTAGTATGTTATATATGTTACATGCATCTCATGCACCCCATGCATACATATATCATGCTAACCCTTGTGTTCTGAAAGCCATCATAGATTCCTGTTGGGTTAGGGAAGAGGGAAGACTCACCAAAAGACCAGTAACAGATATGAGTACATCCGATAATGAGGTATCCCGGATAGATCAGTTGGAAAATGGTTTCGCCAAGATTACCAAACAATTGCAAGCCTTGACCACTGCCATGGCAAATATGGCTGTACCCCGTGCTGGGAGAGATTCTGAGAATGTGAGGCGCGAGGAGCCTCCGAATGGGTTGAGGGATGATATCCCCACTTTTGATGATGACATGGCAGAGTATGCAACATGCAGAGTGATTGGGTCTCAGGCAGAATTTCAGAAGCTTCGGGATCATGTTGAAACAGTTACCCGCCAAAATGAGGGGTAAACATGAAGAGTTGTTAGATTATGAGGCAATGACCTTCGGAGAACAGCTGCCAGCTCAGTTTAAAATGCCCGACATGGCCAAGTTTAATGGGAATGGAGACCCGAGGGTCCATCTGCAGCAATATGTCTCAGTCATGAGTTCAATGGGCCTATCACAGCGCCAAGTCCAAAATATGTTTGGGATGTCACTCGAGGGGGCACCTGTGGTTTGGTATCATAGCCTTGAGAAGAAGGTTAAGGAAGATTGGAGGGAACTAGCTGATGCTTTTCTGAAGCAGTATGTTACAGACTTAGAGATTGATTTGTCACTTCGTGATTTGGAGAACACTAAGTAGAAGCCAGAAGAAAGCTTCAAGGAGTATGTAGACCGCTGGAGAAGCCAGCTTCTGAAAATGCAAACTCGACCCTCTGAGAAGGACCAGATTAAAATGATCATCAAGGGCACTAAGTCCTCGATCTATGGCAAGTTGAGGAGGATGACTTCAATGATTGCAGATTTCCGACAGTTAAGGGAAACTGTCATGGTTATTGAGGAAGAAGAGGCTAAAAACAGAAAGTTTTATGGCCAGAATAGAAGGAATTTTGGGGGACATCCTGAAGCCAAGTCTTCCAGTGCTGAGGTCACTGCCATCAGGAACAGACGTTTCTCCAACTCGGGTAGACCTCTATCAAAGGTGTTTGAGAAATTGAAGATGCAAGGACTTCTGAAACCCTTGGAACCTAAACCACTCCCCAGCCCTGTGCCGCACTACCTTGACTTGAACTTATTCTGTTATTTTCACCAGCAAAAGGGTCACGAAACTGACAACTGCCCCTGCCTTAGGCATGAGATCCAAGACCTGATTGACACCCACAAAATACCTGACCCAGAAAGAGAGCAACCCAGCACACACAGGAATCCTCTACCAAATTACAACTCCGTCCCACCACCATGATCAACTTTGGCTTGCCTAAAACCTTTATCCTCCAAAGCTTCTCACATGGGGATAAGGGATAATAACAGCGAAGAACCAGAGGCTGAGGAAGAAGGCACTGCTGTTTCTCCAAGTTTATCTTGCATTTTTAATAAAGACATTGATTTTGTTTGCTTGTTCGAACCTTTTCTCAACAATAATAAAGAAGTTCATTTCACTTACTTGCCTGAATCTCCACTTCTCAACTTGCAACATGAGTGCATGTGACAAAAGCATTCAATCTTGGTACTATGATACTCAGAACGTAGGGAATCCTCAGAAGAAGCAAGCAGAAAAGATAAGTTGGCCATTCAGAAATTGGGAAATAAAGACAGTGAGACTGTTAGACTTGGAAAGGAAATGAGTTCACAGAACCAATTAGTGTAGACAGATTGAAGCAGTACTTTGCCCAAGGAAGAGAAGACCGAGCTGTCACTAAGGGAATTGACCGAAGACCTAACACAACGGGATAGGAAATTCATGCATACATGCATACACGTAACACATTTTGCATCCTTTTTGTGTTTGTTTTGTTTTACGTTAACAGGTTTCGAAGAAAGAAAGAGAGAAAACAGCAAAGGCAAGCTAGTCAGAAACAGCAACAGTACAGTTTCAGGAACGAATCCAGGGAATAAATCTCTCAGAATTTGGAATGAATCCAGGGAATGAATCTCTCAGAATCAGGAACGAATCCAGGGAATGAATCTCTCAGAATCAGGAACGAATCCAGGGAATGAATCTCTCAGAATTTGGAATGAATCCAGGGAATGAATCTCTCAGAATTTGGAATGAATCCAGGGAATGAATCTCTCAGAATTTGGAATGAATCCAGGGAATGAATCTCTCAGAATTTGGAACGAATCCAGGGAATGAATCTCTCAGAATTTGGAACAGGGAATGAATCTCTCAGAATTTGGAATGAATACAGGGAATGAATCTCTTAGAATTTTGGAATGAATCTAGGAATGAATCCGGGAATGGATCCCAAGGTCGAGGCCCACGTCAGCAGAATTTTGGAAGGAATACGGGAATGAATCCCAGGGTCGAGGCCCACATCAGTAGAGTTTTGGAATGAATCCCAGGGCCGAGGCCCACATTGTCAGAATTTTGGAATGAATCCAGGAAGGAATCTAGGAATGAATCCTAAAGCCGAGGCCCACATCATCAATTTTTTTGGAATGAATCCTAGCCCGCACCGTCAGAATTTTGGAATGAATCCAGGAATGAATCTTAGGGCGAGGCTCATGCCAGCTTGGGGGCGAGGCCCCACATCATTTCAGCTTGGGGGCGAGGCCCATATCGGCTTGGGGGCGAGGCCCCACATTATTTCAGCTTGGGGGCGAGGCCCATATCGGCTTGGGAGCGAGGCTCCACACCGTATCAGCTTAGAGAGGCGAAGCCCATATCAGCTTGAGGGCGAGGCCCACATCAGTTGCAATTAGTGGGATGCGTTCCAAGACCGAGGTCCACTACAGCACCAACTCAGCTCGAGGCAGCAGACGAGCCAGGTAAGTGAAAATGCATTGCATAACTTTGATAGGATAGTTCAAAGTCACACACTGCACACGTCCCATCAAAGTTGAGGCGACTGTAGGCATTGCATTTTTGCATGTGAAATCCGATGATGAGTCTCAGTTGGAGGCACTACCTTTTAAGTCACGGAAGTCGCGAGAAACGGATATCGGAAGGGGGAATTCAGGATGAGTATGCTATCAGAGTCGTTTCACATGTTCACTGTTTTCGTTCGTGCTGCATTCTTAAACACGTTCGAACGTCAGGCAGATTGCGGGCGTTCGTGTCATGTTCGAATTGGCGTTCGAACGGTGTCGGTAATTCTGGTTTTGCTGCTAGCCTCACATTAAGCCCAATTCGCCCAAACCTTGGCCCACACGCCCAAGCCCACTTAAAACACATATTTAACACATGGTGAAATCAAAACAAATCTAAAAATCACATACCAAATTAAAAAGATGTCATGCCTAATTAAAATCAATTATAACAAATTAAAGATATTGACTTCCTAATCTAAACAAATTTTGTCCCCCATCAAATCCCTTGCTTTCCTGTCTAACACCAAATCATATCTCTCTTTAATGCCCAAAATCCCTTCCTTATGAGACAAGGTGAAACCCTAGCCCTTCTCTATATAAACAACCCCTAACCAAGACATGCATCCTCTAGCTCATACAGATAACTCACACAAAAATCACAACACAAAAGAGCCTTAGCCACTCACGGCAATAGCAACAAGAAGAACATAAACAATTCCCTTCATCTCCTCCACTCCATAACCGAAAACAGCACCCCCCTAAACCTCTAACCATCACTGAAAATCTCCCCCATACAGCAGCCCTAAAACACACATAAAACAGCCCCCAAACAGCCCTTGAAACACGCCTGGACAGCAGCCCAAACCACTCCCTAAACAGTCCCTAAAATCCCTTAAAACAGTAACATAAACTGCACTTATAACCCTTGAAATAACCACACAAAACTACACTAAAAAACCACGAAAAAACACTCGAACAGTTCGTTGAAACGTTAAGACAGTGACCTGAACAGTGAGCAGAAAATACAGAAGAAATTGCAGCAAAAAGGAGACCAGACGGCGAGCAAAGCAGCAAAACAGTGAGCTAAGACGCTGAACCAGTGAACCGGAAGAATAAGGAGCTTTTACCCCTTCCGATCTCCGCGAAACGCAAGTCTGAAGACGACTTAAAAGGTTAGACCTGAGGGTACTTTCCACGCTCATCTTTATTCGATTTTTTTTTTATTTATTTTGACTGTATTTTAATTATTTGTTGAATCTTGTGTGTGCATGATGTGTGTTGTGGGTATTGGATGAATGAAAGAGTGTCGTCTCTTGTGGTATATAGGATGGAAACCCAGACGTAAATTCCGTAGCCGAATCCGAATGGACGGTAGTGCGGTCTGTACTTGGTATACAACTCCACGTACCGCTTGAGTAAACGGTACCTTCTTTTATTTCATGTTGCTTTGATTTATTTATTTATTTTTCGTCACTTGAATTCTGCATGTTGCTTATTTATGTATGATTCAATCGAGCGCATGGGCTTAGTAAGTGGAATGAAAGATCCCCTATGGGAAGGGTTAAAGCCCTTTACCACGATGTTTCGCCGCGCCGGTTGATGTGTGTTCGGTTGAATGCAAGATACGTTCAATCAGGCATACTACGTTTGATATTATTGCTTTTAATTCTTTGTATGTATGATTCAATCGAGCGCATGGGCTTTGTAAGTGGAATGAAAGACCCCCTATGGGGAGGGGTTAAAGCCCTTTACCACGATGCTTTGCCGCGCCGGTTGATGTGTGTTCGGTTGAATGCAAGATACGTTCAATCGGGCATACTACGTTTGATATTATTGCTTTTAATTCTTTGTATGCATGATTCAATCGAGCGCATGGGCTTAGTAAGTGCAATGAAAGATCCCCTATGGGGATAGGTTAAAGCCCTTTACCACGATGCTTTGCCGCGCCGGTTGATGTGTGTTCGGTTGAATGTAAGATACATTTGATCGGACATACTAAGCTTGACATTGTTGTCTTTATTCTTTGTGTTGCATGCATCAGGTCCGGTTCCGTTCGAATGCGTTCTCGAACGCTACACGAACGTGAACCTTCTATTTACCATTCGAACGCGTTCTCGAGCGCTACGCGAACGCACACGCACTTTCTTAGTCTCATCATGCATCAGGTCCGGTTCCGTTCGAACGCGTTCTCGAACGCTATACGAACGCGAACCTTCTATTTACCGTTCGAACGCGTTCTCGAACGCTACGTGAACGCACACACACTTTCCTAATCTTATCATGCATCAAGTCTGGTGCCGTTCGAACGCGTTCTCGAACGCTAAACGAACGCGAACCTTCTGTTTACCGTTCGAACGCGTTTTCAAACACAACGCGAACGCGCACCCACTGAACTGAGTCCATTTTCATTAGATTTCATACATAGTTTTCTTAGTAGCTATCCCCACATGTATGAATACAATGTGTTTAATGTATTACAATTCATATGCCTATGTCATGATAACATTTGAGTATTATTTCTTGTGGTATATCGGATGGAAACCCGGACATAAATTCCGTAGCCTATTCCGAATGGACGGTAGTACGGTTTGTACTCGGGATACAATTCCACGTACCACTTGAGAAGGTGCTCACATGTGTGCTTGTGTGGTTAGTATGTGTGCTTGTGTTTTCTTGACTATAAAATGCCAGTGAAGTTGTATGTTTGTCGCTCCTTTGATGTACTTTCAAGCATGCAATCTTAGATGTGACATATATGTAAACTTAAGTGTAATTTTTATTTTGTACATGTGAATTTAGAAGCATGACGCTCTTGGAAATAAGTGCTACTTAAGCCTGATTAAATTATTACATAAATCCTTTCATTACAAGTGGCATAAGTAAGGGACCATTCCGAACCCAACGGTTTGAGGTCTTCCCTTGCGAGGGGTGAGTGCGGCCTTAAATCTCATTTTCCCGGTTCATACCGGGTGGCGACTCCATTATTCTCCGGTTTAGTCCCTCGTGGCTACTCCGTACTCCCGATCGGGCCCCGAGCCCGGGACAGCATGCGTCGCCCAGTTCCTGTGTCCCACATTAGGGTAAGTTAATTATGAAATACATTTTATAAATCCTATCGTAAGAAGTACAACCTTGATATTAACCTAAGCAAACACTCTCCCTAGGGAGGATGAAACTAAAGTCATCACGAAGCCCCACTTAGATTTCACGATGTTGCACTAACGGTGGAGACCAAATGATGTTTTAATAAATTACCCGCTCCCACTCATTATTTTAAGTTTAGTGATTTTATATGTAAAACATCTAATGTTTTGAAAACTTAGCGGAAAAAGACCAAGAAATCAAAATTAAAGGTCTTTAATTACCAAATTAATTGTTTCATAATAAAATTACCCGCTTTACTTATAAAACTTAAATTCATTATGAAACATCTAAGTTATTCATGATAAACAATTTATTATAAATACTTAGAACTAAATTTTTGTGACATTACAAATTTTAACGATTTAAAATTAATTCACAAATTTTATTTAATCGACTAATCGATAAAAAAAAACTAAAATAGTTTGTAATCAAATTATAAACTATTTACTATCATAAATAAATTTATGAAAATGCACATGTATGTATGGCATGTTATAATGCAAGAGTAGACATTGTGCTAATTTTATATGTCAATTAAGATATGCATGAGAATAAACATTTTATAATTCACACAAAATAAATAAATTGGATATTAACCGGGTTGACAATTTGGGTATTTCTAAAATTACAACCAAACAAAATAAAATTACATTAATCTCAAAATTGTAACAAATATAATTAAATTTCCAAGTGACTTTCACCAAAAAAAAAAAAAACTTTTTTTTTTAATTCACTGTCGCACAGTGGGCAGTCAAACTGTCGCACTGTGCGGCAGCGAGGCTGCTGCCCAGCAGCAGCCCACTTGCTGCACATATGTGCAGCAGCAAGGCTGCTGCTCGTGCAGCAGTCTCACTGCTGCATAGTGCAGAAAAATTTTTTTGGAAATATTAATTATATTTTATAAAAAGAGTCTTCGTCCGTCCATCGTCTCTCTGGCTTGATCTTGATCTCGAACAATTACATAAATTACAATTACAGGAAAAAAAATACCCATTTAATTTTGGGTTTACATATCCAATATATAAAATAAAAAATTAAAATCCTAACCCAAGGTCAACCATATAATTAACGATTAATATCCATACATTCACCATCACATGATAATTCATAAAAAAAAAATGCATAGCATACTCTTTTACATACATATTAAAATGATTTACAATAAATCATTCTTATTAATATACAAGAATAAATACGACCGCTCTGATACCATTTGATGGTTTTCAGAGTTCATGCGCAACGGAAAACATGTTCAGTAACAGGAAAAAATATATTTATTTATTACATGAACAATAAAAACCGGATCCGTATTTTCTAGTATATTAATAACATAAATATTTAAAACTAAAATCGAAAATATACCTGCAGATATAGATATCTTTGTAAATCGATTCTTTGAACCACGATCTTCATCGACTTATCTCCTCACCTCCAACGGCACGTGTGGGCGTGAAAATAATTACGAGGAATACTTTAATTTATTAAGGATCCGTGTACTCATCATATGAGACGAATACTGGATGCTGTTTCCTTTTTGATTTTCTCAAAATCAAACTTAAGAAAAATAAATGAAAACTTTTTGCTTTCTTATTTTTCCAGCAGCCTTGCCTTTTATTTTGTTGTTGTTCTATTGATTTTTAAATCAAAGAATGTCAACCTCTTGATCAAAATCTTGCTCACGTTTTCTTTTTGTTTTATAAAGAGGATTTTGTTTCTTTTTGATAAACTTTTTGATCAAATCAAATTTATCAAAACAAATCCATTTAAAGATTTAATTTTAATTTTCAAAAAAATCAAAATAAAATCCTTCAATATTTATCTCATAATTTATCAAAGATAATTCATTAAAATAAATTATCAAAATTTCAACTTTTGAAATATTATCTTTTTAAATTAAAATTTAATTAATCAAATTAATTAAATATTAATTTTCATAAATTAATAAATAGATACATTATCTATTAATAAATGTATTAGGACAACATTTGTCATAATTTCCAAACAAGAGCTTTATGGAATAATTAGAGTGTAAAATAATTCATAATTATTTTATTTAATTCCCAACTATTTTTCTTCGTAATTATAATCGTTCGAACATTGATAGAAGACGACGAGGGGACCGATGGACCTATAATTCTAAGCTCCAATAATTCCGTCGATTAATTATAAACTCTTTTATTAATGAAACGAAATTATTAATTCTGGAGTAACTCCACTAAATACCCAGAATTGCACTCTCAGAATTATATAATCAATTACTCAAAGTATTCGTCCATTGATATAGTCATTACCTATGCAATGATCCTCCATAACAGATTCGTAAATGAGCTAGGTATAAAAAATGTGTTAACCTCTCAAATTACATCTTTATCATTGACTTCCATTAGTTCTCAAGTGAACAATTAATTCATAACTTTTATGAATTTGCGCGCTAATCGTTCAGGTCCTGAACTAACAAACAATGGAATCTTATGAACGGATTTCATTATATCAGGTTAGCATTTCCAGCTATTCATTAAACTCATTCCCAAAATACAAGGTTTACGAAATGTAATAAATACAAAACCATACCGAGTAAATTAAAGAATAAATTAATATGATATAGGAGTCTGCTAAATATAATGAATTAAGATCATCACATATATGACCATCATTATGATAAAATTGATGTTATTTATTTAACGGAAATTATTAGAACTTTTCAATTTTATCTGGTCCTGTCCAATATAATCTTATTATATAAAACACATTCATTTCTATGTCTCTACATAATATAGTGTGGATAGAACTATACCATTCATAAATGGAATGAACTGTATTTATGACTTTGGATTTGAAGATTCCCAACATCAAATCATAGTCATTGACAAATTTTGATTATTACTCTTTAAATTTTATCAATGCATATATGTATGTAATATTTTACATATACATATATGTTTAATTTAAAGCTACATATATAATCACGGAATTTTCATGAATTTTATAAAGCAAATAAAAATGCATACATGGAATAAAATAGAATCACAAATTTATTAATCAATCATGTTTCGAACATATTTGCTTATCGGGCATAAAAATCCCAACATAAAATTCACCTAAATCAAATTCATTATTATAGGTATATAATTAACTATGTTAATGGGGGCATGAAAAGTCTTCATTGTGTATAAAAAAGGCCAATCGGTGGGAGAAATTTTATTATACAACTGTAATATCATATTATTTATGTTGATGGTGTTTTCAAGCACTACAGTATTTAAGACAGCACGACAAGGACAAAAGGGTAAATTCTTTCTCTTGTTGACATCATATGAAGACCGACCACATCATATGAAGACCGACCACATCATGAGAAGACCGACCACTCTGGTTCAGATGACCGAGCACTATAGAGGTCGGCAGGAACACTCTCAGCATAAAAGATTGTCATGGCCGACCTCATTAAGACCGACCAGACAACGGGCCGTGTTCAAGACAACAGCACCCCATTCTTATGGATAAGATAAGAAAGATATCCTGCTCTCGCAAGGAGAAGGAGTCAGAATCCAAAAGGGAATACGGAAGAAGAAGGCATTACCGGATCAGGAAACCATGCAAGAAGAGAAGACTGAGTACAAATAGGATTTCTTATGCAAATAGGAGTCTGATTTCTGTATTATTATAAATAGGAGGGCAGAGCATGTGTAAAAGACATCTAAAAAATCATCACAAGAGTGAGAGATTAGAGTCAAAAAAGTTCCAATTTGTAAGAGCAAAGGAGAGGCCCGAGAGGTGTATTTGAGTAATAAAAAGAGTACCACCCTGTTCTTGTCCGTGGACGTAGGTCGGATCTCAAAGTCCACCGAACCACGTTAAATCACCTTGTCTGATTGGCGTATTCCTTTGTTTTCCGCTAAGTTTGCTTTTGGTTTCCCGCATAACCAAACAAATTCACAGTTGAAGGAGGGTTCCCTCGGAGGTGATATTCCCGTATTACCCTGAGACCAAAATCCACCGTCAACATCATGCTGACTGGCACGATCCATTGGGCCAGGAACTTCGAGAACAATGTCTATTGGGATGCTGTATCGTTGCCGCAATAGCGCCAGATCATCCTCGGTTATCTTAGAAGGACGGTTCATATCCAGAGCCGACGACCCAAGTTCTCCAGGCTTTGGGTCCTTCCGAGGAACCCTCTGATGATAGGAGTCATTTTCGACCTCAGAAGGGGTGGGGGTAGTGTCGAGATCTTCTACATTGGGCGCCCCTGAGCCCGAGGAAAGCTCTTCAGCAGGGGGAGTTGAGATTTTGGCAGGCCTTTCGGAGGAAGAATTACTGTCAGACATCCCTGACACCCAGAAAAACGGAGAAGGGGGAAGAATCAGTCTACGAGAAGCTACCCACGGTGCCCGTGCTAAACTAGATATGGAGTCTCTAAAGAAGTGCCCTAAAGCAAGACCCAACAAAACCACAAGTCTCTCCCTAAGCAAAATAAGCAAATAGAATCACAACACAACAAAAGAAGGAAGATCGCTCAGAAGACTTACTTGTTCTTCTCGGAAACAGGAGGTTATGCGCTGCGGTGATGCTCGTTCCTTAGGTGCTCGGCAACGAAAAAAGGATGAAGACCGCGATCGAGTTTCGAGAACACGGAGTTGAAAGGATCGTAAAGAAAATTACAGAAGAGAAGGAGAAATTGCCGAAAAAATGGAACAGTGAAACCCTCGTTCTCTTATAGTCATGACTGGGATGCACATCACCGTCGGTTTTGGCGGGAACCCAGCGGATGTTTGACATATGTCGAAAGTTAGAAGAAAACCTAAAGATGATTTGATGGGCATTTAAGAAGACATGACGGTTGTGCGTCTCGAGGAAAGATGAATGAAACAGCAAGAAGATTCTTTTTTGCATTCTAGGACGACCGCCTGCAAGGACAATCAGCACACCCTCTTCATATAGTTCCCGGTACCAACTCGCATACTCGTTGGAACCAAGAACTAGGGGACAGATGTTGATGGTGTTTTCAAGCACTACAGTATTTAAGACAGCACGACAAGGACAAAAGGGTAAATTCTTTCTCTTGTTGACATCATATGAAGACCGACCACATCATATGAAGACCGACCACATCATGAGAAGACCGACCACTCTGGTTCAGATGACCGAGCACTATAGAGGTCGGCAGGAACACTCTCAGCATAAAAGATTGTCATGGCCGACCTCATTAAGACCGACCAGACAACGGGCCGTGTTCAAGACAACAACACCCCATTCTTATGGATAAGATAAGAAAGATATCCTGCTCTCGCAAGGAGAAGGAGTCAGAATCCAAAAGGGAATACGGAAGAAGAAGGCATTACCGGATCAGGAAACCATGCAAGAAGAGAAGACTGAGTACAAATAGGATTTCTTATGCAAATAGGAGTCTGATTTCTATATTATTATAAATAGGAGGGCAGAGCATGTGTAAAAGACATCTAAAAAATCATCACAAGAGTGAGAGATTAGAGTCAAAAAGTTCCAATTGTAAGAGCAAAGGAGAGGCCCGAGAGGTGTATTTGAGTAATAAAAAGAGTACCACCATGTTCTTGTCCGTGGACGTAGGTCGGATCTCAAAGTCCACCGAACCACGTTAAATCACCTTGTCTGATTGGCGTATTCCTTTGTTTTCCGCTAAGTTTGCTTTTGGTTTCCCGCATAACCAAACAAATTCACAGTTGAAGGAGGGTTCCCTCGGAGGTGATATTCCCGTATTACCCTGAGACCAAAATCCACCGTCAACAATTTATATAATAATCAATAATAATTTATTTTTCATATTAAAATAATAAAAAATAATTAATAAATAATACTTTCATTTAACATAAATTTTATATATTATATAATGGTATCACGTAACTCTATAATTTTCTCATTTGTTAGAGAAGAAGAGACTAAATTACGCTACAAATAATTAATTTAACAAACGAGAGAGAGAGAGGAAAAGGTAAAATTGTTCCCCACTAGCCCTACCATAATGTGGCTTCAATGGGCCATCATAAGACTTTTGTCCACCTCCAAAGACTTTTGTGTAATGTTGAACTTAGAGCATAATCATATCCAAATCCAATTCCCACCTCTTTCCACAAATCCGCCACAAAATCTATTTATATTTTTTTACAAATTAGCTGCATGTGATTTCAAATTTCACGCATCTGATCCATCATCATGTATGTTCATCAAGAATGCTCAATCAAATGAGACCTAAACCTATATTTACAATATTTGGCTAGATAAATGGCGTCCCTAATTTGATTCAAATTCAACAACTAAAAATAAAACATTTGATTTATAGAAATATGTGCCTTCACAAAAGTGTCTTATAGAAATATGTGTGTTAGATATTTATACAAATTATTTATAGGAGATGGGCTAAAGCCCTGACCCAATTTCTAGCCATAAGCTAAGTGCACACCAATGAGATCCATATGCTAACGTGGGTATCAATCATTCATTGAAATACACTAATGAGACCCATATGTTAAGTGGGTCTCAACTGTTTAATGAAATGCGTGGGTGATGATGAATTGTCTTAAATTTTAAGATGAATTTAGATTAGTTTCTAAGATAGAAATTCTGTCGATAAATTATAAAAATATAAAAAAATCATATTACATTTTAGACACAATCAGTACCTATATGGACTGTGGAAAGACCATCTCTCTGGTAGATCCCAATTCCAGCCTTGCTGTATAAACTTCTTTGTCTCATTGACTGTAATGGATTAGTGACTATTCGCATCTCGTTTTCAGGGGAGGATGGGTATTTCATCGAGGCCGACCAATGTAGTATCTAGTATCTAGGCTGAATATTGTGCTTCCCTCCCTTAGTGTTGAGCTTTGCCCAGCCTTTTTCTCAAAGTCGCTTCCACATTTTAATTCCAAAAGAGCAGTTGCCAGTTGCCAGTGTGTAGTAAATTTCTGTGTGTTAGCCAATGACAACTCGCCCTGCAACCGGCACATTCTGGCGGCTCAACGAAGGCTGAACCTTTGCTCTGCTCTGGCTTCTATCTACTAATTCTAGACATGGGTGTCATGTCATTTTCATCACAAAGTGAAAGTCTGAACTATGCATCAGATGTCAAGTCATGGACCATATCTACTGCAGTCTGCAATTAAGGGCATATTTGATATCGTTTTTATTAGAGATAAAATAATTTATTAAGTCTGAAGTATTATTGGACGGACGTACCACGTCATTCATATATCCGTTACATATATCTTTCTAAAGAAGAACATAGTAAAAGTACAATTACCAAATAATTTGATACGTTTTATTCACCCTTGCATATTGGAAGAATTAAAAATTTAAAACGTAAATCAAACTATTATAGAGTAGAGATAGCCCAGTGGCGGAGCCAGGAATTCAATACAGGAGGGGCTAAGTTAAAAAGTTCAACAAAAAACAAGTATCAAAATTTTGAACTTCATTAATATATTTTCATTCAATACATTTATAATTGTTCTTGACGAGTTTTCATATGTTGAAAACGTTGAATGATTATCTCATTATCAATACTACAAAAAAATATCATTTTTTATGTATACAACTAAACTATCATTCAACCATTGATCTCTCATCCGATTTTTTAATCGATTTTTCACAAAATGCATAGTTGAAAATTCCAATATGCTGCTCGATATTCATTTTGAGTTTTGTCTGAATGTCTTGAGAAAACTATTTTAATATGTTGCTTCTGATTCATCAACGCTTCACAGTTATGTCTAGTTTTGTTGTGAGCACTATTCATATCTCCCTCATGTTCAATAAATTTTTCTTTCTTCTTCCAATTCTTAAATCATTTACCAACAAATATATCACCACCACTTTGTTTACCATTATCTTCTTTAAAAATATAACAAAAAAGACAAAATGCAGCATCTTTTTTCTACCCTATATTCCAACCATTATCCAAAATTTTCAAATCAAGTTAAGACAAACCGCTGTTTTTTATTTTCAAAATTTGATAATTTAAAGTTGTGGTTTTTAGGTTGAACTGTACCTTTTTCTTTGGAGAATAATTTCAAATTTTGATAATTTCAAAATTTGATAATTTCAAAATTTAATAATTTAATTTTCTTTGGAGAAGGTTGAAATGTTGATTTTCTTTTAAAATATTACTCCATTACTATATCAAATAAACAAAATAATAATTTAGTTTCTTGTAAAAAAATTTATTGAAAAAACCTAAAGGAATCAACAAATCATTATTAGGTTTCAAAATTAATATCATATAGTTCAATTTTTTCAAAAAAACAAATTTGACTATGTTAAATTAATAAAAAAAAAAATTGACTATGTTAAATTACAACAAATATACTTGGCTGCAAAAAGGGTAACTGTAAGTCTAGCATCCTCACCATAAAGCTAAATTAATAAAAGATTCACTATGTTAAATTAATAACAAATTAACTACGTCAAAGTAATCTGTAACTGTAAAACTAAATAGCTAATAATGAGCATAGAAAAAAAATTGAACAATACGATATGTCGATAATATTAATTTCCAAACCCATTTTTATTTTGCATAAAAATATATAGAGAGTGTTATCCTGAATTGTTGGAATAAAAGTAAAACCGCCCCTGGACCCTCCTTTGCTTTGTGCAGTTGCTTACTCACCTTTGAATTTCGTTGTTGATGACTTGTATCTTTCGTATTTGTTTCTTAAGAAGTTTTCCGAATTTATGAGAAAATAGGAACAAAAAATAAGGATTTAATATAAAATATTTTTTTTTAAAAAAAATTTAATTTAGAAAATTTTGTTGGGCCCAACGTGGAGCCGCCCCTGAGATAGCCCTAAGTTTTTTGGGATTAAAGTATATGGCTCATATCGATAAACAATAATATATAATAATAATATTATTTAATTATTAATTAAAAATTAAGTCCAAACTGTTGGAGTTGGTACTTGGAGCGCCAATCCGAATAATGTATTATACATTATATTTATTATTTATTAATAAAATAACTACATTTTCATTTCAAATATTGGTATTGGTAATGATATAATACATATTAATTAGATGTATAAATATGTTGAGAAGAAAAAATATCGACCTTATAATAGTCATTTAGTATTACTGGACACTGGGTGGTCCGATATTGGAATGATATTACTATTATAAACTATTCTTAAAGTAAATATTCATAGTCGTTGATTTTGGAATACAGTCGAATTCCTATAACCTAAAAGACTAACACATGTCATATACTGAAATTGGAGTTCCAAAGGTTTAACCCGATGTACCATGAGCAAGGGAAGCTCGTATAGATATGTGAGTATTCGTTAGAGCGAATACTAAATGACTCACATGTGATTCCTAATAGTTCGAAGTACACACTACCGTCAATAGGAATCTCCTCGAGTCGAGTAGCATGTGTGATCATTTGACTATAGGATAACATTGATTTTGTGTGTGATCCTCCACATTTTGATGCCATATACGTCAGAGACATTTCATGATCTGACCGCTAGATATTCATTGGGTGTAGACCGATGCACTCGTTAATCAAATACGTATCAAGATAGAATTCGTTGGACCGTATGTGTACCATAAGGGGTTTATGTATCCATGTGAGTAAGTCACGATTCTTAAGATCTTGTCCAAAGCCGATCACCTAGGGTGGATCACATATATACAAAATGATGTTTTGATTAGCTGTAAAGAATCATGGACATGTCGACAATATGAGATATGCACATCGGAAACTTGACGGTGTAATCTATGTTTCATAAGCACAAATCGGATAGCCTACGACGGAGCGATTGTTAAATATATGTGACGACCTAGACTTGTATAGTGCAGAAATTTCGTTCATGTTCTTTGCGAACTCGGAAGGGCTGAATTGTGTATATATAAACTAGGTTTATATGAAGAACGTGTCTAGACTTGAGCCTCACAATATGAAGTGTACTCCTTGAGAACTTGGGGTAGCCGATAATGTTTAATAATAAATAATATTTGATAGTATCATTATAAATTAAAATAATTAAGTATTATTGGATAACATTAATTATTTACTTTGACCCAATTGGATTAATCCAAAATCACACAAGGGCCAAAAATTAGAACCCTAATTTTTGATAGAGATTAAACTTAAATTAAGTAAAAGTGATTCAAAAATAAAGAAAAATAAAGAGTTATGGTTTAATAAAAGAGGGAATAAAAGTTACCTTGTGAAAAAATGGAGTTTTGTTTGATGATTTGTAGGAAATTATTGAGAAAAAGTTGTAGAGAATAGAAAGAGGAGAAAGAGAATAGGAGAAAGAAGAATGAGGAGTGTCGGTGATTTTGTGGTTATAACAACCATTTAGTGTCGAACATTTTATTCGACGCCAAAAGGATCACCGACGCTAGTGTTAGTGATTTTTTGTATTAACAACACTTTAGCATCAAATTCAACAGTTCGACGCTAAATATTACACCTTTAGAGTCGAAATTTTTAAATCGACGCTAAAGGATCATGAGAGTGTCGGTTTTGGAGTTGTAAGAATCCTTTAGCGTCGAATAAAATATCGACGCTGAAGGTATAACTTTTAGCGTCAAAATATTCTCATCAGCGCTAAAGGGTAAAATCATTAGCGTCGAAATAAATTTCGATGTTTAATATCATATCTTTTGCATCGAAATAAAATTTTCGATGCTAAAAATATATTATCTGCAGCGAAATTTATTTCGACGGAATAGAATTGATCCTCTAGCGTCGAATATTAGTTTTTGACGCTAAGAGACATTTGAGCGTCAAATAGTTCTTCGACGCTAAAAGTAACTTTTCTTGTAGTAGATCAAAATTTTGGCGGAAAGAATTCCCGCAATTTGAGGACCTTTCATTGCTAAAAGTTATTTTTTTCCTATAAATATCCATTTACTCTTTCATTTCTCATATTCTCACTTTCTTCCTCTCCTACTATTCTTTCCTCTCTTATTCTTTTCGCTTAAAGGTTTTGTTTCATTTTTTTGTATTTTATGTTAAAATCCAATATTTTTATTTTGTTTGTAGGAGAATATATGAAGATGAAGAAATTGTGGAAATGAAGATGGTGAAGAAAATGAGAAACAAATGAAAGTGAAGATGAAGAATATGGAAGTGAAGATGAAGAAAACATAGAAAATATATAGAAAATTATAGTTTATCATTTTGTTTACTATTTTATGTTTGTTTGTTGTGATAAATTTTGTAATTTAATTTTTATATCACTAAATATATATATCCTTGTTATAATTTTTTATAAAAAATTTGTAATGATATTCTTATGTTTCTAAAAAATTAATTACTTTTGTAATGAAATTTAGTTTGAAATTAATTTGTAATGTCAATTTTATTATAAATAATTTTTGAAACTAATTATAATGGATTTTTTTTTATTATTATCTTCTCCTTTAGCTTCGAAATATTTCATCGCTAAAGGTCTTCTGCGTCGAAGTAAAATTTTGAAGCGAAAGCTTGGTCGATGAAAGTACTTAGTGTCAAAAACCTATTTCGACGCTAAAGATAAGTGCTTTTAGCGACAAAATATTTCGTCATTGAAGATATATTTTTAGCGTCGAAATTGGTTTTTGACTCTAAATACATTCCTCGACCTAGCTTTCGTGTCAAAATTTTATTTCGACACATAAGACCTTTAGCGACAAAATTTTTCGACGCAAAAAGTCAATAATGTCATAGTGATAGTTAGTAAAGTAGGTGATAAGTCCTCGTGAAATCGATACTTTTTTTACTGCTTGAGCGATACGTATGTTTGCGTAACGTGTAAAAATCACTATCACTCAACTAAACATAAAAAATTCCAGGAGCACATTTGTCTAAACTATCCAGCACGTGTGGTGTTATCGTTCATAACCATACACTTAATGTCGAGTCATGGAAAAATGTACCTTGGATTGACAGTGTTGATGGTGTTTTTCGGGCACTATGTTATTTAAACAACACGACAGGGGTAAAAGGGGTAACTCCATTGATCGAGACCGTTAAAGCCGACCCAACAACTTGACGGTAAGAGGCCGAGCACTTTATACTAAATGGCCGAGCACTTGAGATCGGATGACCGAGCATTATCAGATCGACAGCAGCATTCTCAGTTCAAATGGCTATCATGACCGACCTCATGAAGACCGAGCACATGACGAGGCGTGCTCAGGAAGATAAAGCATCATATTCTTGCGGAAAAGGGATAAGTTGTCCTACTTTAATGTGGTAAAATAATAACTTAATATCCTAATAGGATAAAGGAAGTAAATGTAGTTTTGATTAGGAATCCTTATGGGAAAAGGGAATAGTTTTGACTAGGAATCCTGATAGGAAAAGGAGACCATCTCCAATTGGGAATTCTTGTACAAATAGGAATCTGATTTCTTCACCATTATAAATAGGAGGGTAGAGTGAGTGTAGAAAAAAAGTTGAAGGCATCATCTGAAAATCATCACAAGAGTGAAGGATTAAAGTTCCAATTTGTAAGAGCAAAGGAGAGGTCTGAGAGGTGTATTTGAGTAATAAAAAAGTACCACCCTGTTCTTGTCCGTGGACGTAGGTCGGATCCCAAAATCCACCGAACCACGTTAAATCTCTTTGTCGATTGGTGTGTTTTCCCGTCTCCCGCTAAATTTGCTTTTGGTCCCCCATAACCAAACAAATTCACCGTTGAAGGAGGATTACCTCGGAGGTGATATTCCCATATTACCCCGAGACCAAAATCAGCCGTCAACAGTTGGCGCCGTCTGTGGGGAACTCTACGAAAAGCAACTCGCGTAATAAGACAAATGGCGGAAGGCGGAAACCAACAATCATCAGGGAGCTCGGCTGCAGACTGGATGGAAAAGATCGAGGAAAACCTTAGGAAGGAAAGGGAGGAAAACCAAACTCTACTAAAAACCATAGTAGACCGGTTGGAAAGGATGGAAGGAGCACGCGACGGAAAATTCGAGGCCGGGACTAGCCGGCGAAGGAGTGAGATAGCGGAAGGAAAGAGAATTGTTGATACAAGCGAAGACGACAGACCTCAAAGGAGGGAACCCTACAGGGTGAGATCCGTGGTAGTACAAAGGGATTCCCAAACCGAGGACACATGGAAAGAGGAAGATGACAAATCATCACCAGATCCCTCCTACGATAGCCCTCACAGTACCCGGAGGAGAGGAAAAGAACATACCAAAGAAGTGCGGGACGACACCGACCCTGAGAAGCGCCACTCCCGAGGTAGCAGAAAGAAAAGAAACCACAGGGGGCGGCATGGAATCAAAGACAGCAGCATGAAATCTTGGTTACGGGAGGAGCTGGTCAAATGGGGAGTATACCCCAATACAAACAGAGGAGATGTCCAAGACATCAAAGATGAGTCCCCCCTCACGGAGGAAATAAAATCGGAGAAATTCCCAAAAAGATTCAGCATGCCGACCATGACACCATACAAGGGCCGTACCGATCCCAAAACCCACATCGAAGACTTCGTCCTACTAATGGAGGTACAAGGGGTAACAGGGGACGCCATTTGCAAAGTGTTCCCCTTAACTCTAGCCGGACCGGCCATCCTATGGTATAGAAGCCTAGCCCCAAGAAGCATCAGCAGCTTCGCACAACTGAGAAAGTCATTCATACGACACTTCAAGGGGGCTTGTGTCCCCAGAAAGACAATTGGAGAACTAAGACTTATGAAGCAAGGAGACGATGAGCCTCTGAAGATATTTATTGAAAGGTACCATAATATGGTACTCGAAGTCGGAGGGTATGAATCCCCCGAGGCCCTGGAAAGCTTGAAAGGAGCCTTGAGGGTCGGAAGACTATGGACCCATCTAAGGATCCAAGACACCCCGGACTACGCCACTGCCCTGGAGGTGGCCCGAAAATTCGTTTTATTGGAGAACGAGGAGAAAATATCCCGATAAGGGAACACCATCAGAGAAAGAACCACAAGGGAGGGCGCCCCCCGCCGTATAGAAAGAGAACCCAGAAAACCACCCCCGAAGCACAAGGAGTTCAAACCACTGCACCGTGACAACCAATAGAGAAGGGCGCCGACCCAAGTAAACCATGTGGTCGGGGAAAATGCATACATTCCTCTAAATAAACCACTGGGATAAATTGTCGTGGAGATCCAAGGGAAAGGCCTCTTAGTAGAACCCGACCAAAGAAGATTTTCCCCGGACAAGAGGAACCAAAAGGCTTATTGCATACACCACAACTCCAGAGGACATGCAACGGACGGGCGCAGAGACCTGCGGGAGCAGGTGGAAGACTTGGTAAAAGAAGGCTATCTCGGTGTGTACATAGACCATTCGGTTTTTTAGGTCGACCAAGTTGATAGCGGAAGTCATCCGGTCGGATGCGTGGAATGCTGAGATGCAGAGATGATATATTAAGAAGAGCCTTGCTTGTAGTGACCAGTGTAGAGTTGCAAGAAAGGCAACAGATCCCAAAAAGGTGAGTAAACCTCTTCTGACTTAGGTTGACATTTGATTATGCTTGTTTGTTATGGCTCACACAATGATTTTGATATTTGTTTTCCGGCTCGGGTCTGCTCTTGTACCGTCGAGATCGATGTTTGTTACAGCTCGGGGTCGGGTTACGTCCCACCGAGTCATGCTCATTGGTCTGGGGACGGGACATTCCCCCAGAGCCAAGTACCTCTTTCAGCTCGGGGTCGGGTTACGTCCCACCGAGTCATGCTCATTGGTCTGGGGACGGAACATTCCCCCAGAGCCAAGTACCTCTTTCAGCTCGGGGTCGGGCGATGTCCCACCGAGTCTGCCTTTGGACTGGGGACGTAACATTCCCCCAGGACCAAGTGATTCTTACTGCTCGGGGTCGGGCGATGTCCCACCGAGTCTGCCCTTTGGACTGGGGATGTAACATTCCCCCAGGACCAAGTGATTTTTACAGCTCGGGGTCGGGCGATGTCCCACCGAGTCTGCCATTGGACTGGGGACGTGACATTCCCCCAGAGCCAAGTACCTCTTTCAGCTCGGTGTCGGGTTACGTCCCACCGACTCAGCCCTTCGGACTGGGGACGTAACATTCCCCCAGGTCCAAGTGCCTTTCTCAACTCGGGGTCGGGGTACGTCCCACGAGTCAGCCCTTCGGACTGGGGACGTAACATTCCCCCAGGTCCAAGTGCATTTCTCAGCTCGGGGTCGGGGTACGTCCCACCGAGTCAGCCCTTCGGACTGGGGACGTAACATTCCCCCAGGTCCAAGTGCCTTTCTCAGCTCGGGGTCGGGGTACGTCCCACCGAGTCAGCCCTTCGGACTGGGGACGTAACATTCCCCCAGGTCCAAGTGCCTTTCTCAGCTCGGGGTCGGGGTACGTCCCACCGAGTCAGCCCTTCGGACTGGGGACGTAACATTCCCCCAGGTCCAAGTGCCTTTCTCAGCTCGGGGTCGGGGTACGTCCCACCGACTCAGCCCTTCGGACTGGGGACGTAACATTCCCCCAGGTCCAAGTGCCTTTCTCAGCTCGGGGTCGGGGTACGTCCCACCGAGTCAGCCCTTCGGACTGGGGACGTAACATTCCCCCAGGTCCAAGTGCATTTCTCAGCTCGGGGTCGGGGTACGTCCCATCGAGTCAGCCCTTCGGACTGGGGACGTAACATTCCCCCAGGTCCAAGTGCCTTTCTCAGCTCGGGGTCGGGGTACGTCCCACCGAGTCAGCCCTTCGGACTGGGGACGTAACATTCCCCCAGGTCCAAGTGCCTTTCTCAGCTCGGGGTCGGGGTACGTCCCACCGAGTCAGCCCTTCGGACTGGGGACGTAACATTCCCCCAGGTCCAAGTGCCTTTCTCAGCTCGGGGTCGGGGTACGTCCCACCGAGTCAGCCCTTCGGACTGGGGACGTAACATTCCCCCAGGTCCAAGTGCCTTTCGCAGCTCGGGGTCGGGGTACGTCCCACCGAGTCAGCCCTTCGGACTGGGGACGTAACATTCCCTCAGGTCCAAGTGTCGTTCTCAGCTCGGGGTCGGGTTGCGTCCCACCGAGTCAGTCCTTCGGACTGGGGACGTAACATTCCCCCAAGTCCAAGTGCCTTTCTCAGCTCGGGGTCGGGGTACGTCCCACCGAGTCAGCCCTTCGGACTGGGGACGTAACATTCCCTCAGGTCCAAGTCTCTTTCACAGCTCGGGGTCGGGGTACGTCCCACCGAGTCAGCCCTTCGGACTGGGGACGTAACATTCCCTCAGGTCCAAGTGCCTTTCACAGCTCGGGGTCGGGGTACGTCCCACCGAGTCAGTCCTTCGGACTGGGGACGTAACATTCCCTCAGGTCCAAGTGTCGTTCTCAGCTCGGGGTCGGGTTGCGTCCCACCGAGTCAGTCCTTCGGACTGGGGACGTAACGTTCCCCCAGGCCCGAGCATCTCTCACAGCTTGAGACAGGATCACATGCCACCGAGCACATCATCGTTAGCTCAGAGGCAAAATTTTCTCCTCACAATCGAGATTGGATCAGTCAGGGGTCAGGACCCCCAAATCTCTGGTACAGATATTACAGAGGAGGAGTCATTTTTAGTTTGGACAACAAGAGGAACTTCATCTCCTGATGGAACGACCCAAGTAAGCAATTTGCTTTGAGGTGGAGAATCATTCTGAATAGAGTCAGCATCTCCAATAAACCGAGGATATGAAGATAGAAACAGAAGACTTAGTTGATGGCAAAGACAATTTCTCGGTGATTTCTGGAGCGACCACCAGCAAGGCAATCAGCACACCATCTTTTTTTATAGTTCCCGGCATCAACTCACAAACTCGTTGTTACCGAGAACTAGGGGACAGATGTTGATGGTGTTTTTCGGGCACTATGTTATTTAAACAACACGACAGGGGTAAAAGGGGTAACTCCATTGATCGAGACCGTTAAAGCCGACCCAACAACTTGACGGTAAGAGGCCGAGCACTTTATACTAAATGGCCGAGCACTTGAGATTGGATGACCGAGCATTATCAGATCGACAGCAGCATTCTCAGTTCAAATGGCTATCATGACCGACCTCATGATGACCGAGCACATGACGAGGCGTGCTCAGGAAGATAAAGCATCCTATTCTTGCGGAAAAGGGATAAGTTGTCCTACTTTAATGGGGTAAAATAATAACTTAATATCCTAATAGGATAAAGGAAGTAAATGTAGTTTTGATTAGGAATCCTTATGGGAAAAGGGAATAGTTTTGACTAGGAATCCTGATAGGAAAAGGAGACCATCTCCAATTGGGAATTCTTGTACAAATAGGAATCTGATTTCTTCACCATTATAAATAGGAGGGTAGAGTGAGTGTAGAAAAAAAGTTGAAGGCATCATCTGAAAATCATCACAAGAGTGAGGGATTAAAGTTCCAATTTGTAAGAGCAAAGGAGAGGTCTGAGAGGTGTATTTGAGTAATAAAAAAGTACCACCCTGTTCTTGTCCGTGGACGTAGGTCGGATCCCAAAATCCACCGAACCACGTTAAATCTCTTTGTCGATTGGTGTGTTTTCCCGTCTCCCGCTAAATTTGCTTTTGGTCCCCCATAACCAAACAAATTCACCGTTGAAGGAGGATTACCTCGGAGGTGATATTCCCATATTACCCCGAGACCAAAATCAGCCGTCAACAGACAGGATAGGGTTATTCAAACTACTTTTGTTTTGTTTTGTTTTTTTTTGGAGTACAATCTATAACTTAGTGATTTATGCTCTTAATTACTTATTTTTTTTTTTGTTTCTCGAATACAGAATAAATTTAACTTAGACTTAGAGCAAGAGCATGTTAATTTTTATTATTATTATTATTATTTCATTTAAAAAACTTGTTGCCGATGGCATTGGCTACTGTTCAATTGGACAAATATGTTTTTTGTTTTATATTTAGTTAGTTGCAATATAAATATTGTGATTTATATTCTTTTATACAGTTATTTAAAATTTATATTTTTGGCAAGTGAAAAATTGATATGATGAGTGAGAGTCATTCCATACGAAACTCCCGGATCACTATTACACTCCGGAGAAGAATCTTAGTTTGAGCCTACTAAAATCACCCACGAATAATTCGTGGCTAACGATTTTATATTTAGTCACAAAGTTATTGTTTAGCCACGATAATTAACGTTTTTAAAAGAAGACATTAATGACAAATTATTGTTATGGTAAATCATTGTCAAATTCACGCACAAATGATTCGTGGTTAATGGTCTTTCATTTAGCCACAAAATTATTATTGGACAATGATATACTTACTCATATTTTTCCTGAATTTTATCCCAACTCTCTCACTGTAGTTACAGTGAGAGAGTTTGGATAAAATTAAGTAAAAATGTGAGTAAATTTATCATTTTTGATTATTATTTAGCCACGATAATTAACGTTCCCGAATAGTGTAATTGGTGGCAAAAGAACTTCCTGGCATGGTATGACCAAAATCAGGAGTCACAGTAAGTATGATTGACAATGGATTGTCTATTTGTGAAATACATAGGCGAAAACATGTCAAAGCTGTGAGCTGAAACATATTCATAAGATCCATTTTCCACTATGAAAATTCAATTTAATTATTAAATTTTCATTTTTTATTGGCGATTACGGTATTATGTAAGGTAGTGAGATACACTACAATGTTAAAAATTCATGACCTAGATAGTGACTAATATTATGAAAATTGACCATAATATCTCATTTATTCTATCATGTAGATAGAATAAAAACTTCTTATCAACGACATGTATTTTTTATATATGTTTTTTGACTTTACTTCTGGTGGTAGGTTTTTAGAATATGTTCTAGATTAGAGTAGGTTAGGATATAATATAGGTTAGTCTAAACCATCAAGAACTGTTTTTCCGATTATCTTTGAGAATTAAGATGGTCAGTGACTTAGTTGCTAAGTCACAATAGATAATCTAGATAAATATCCAATTTTAGGATATAAATCTGTTGGGGAAAATGTTGCGAAAACGTGTCGGCATGCGAAATTGACTTTTAAAATATTTTTAATTCGTAATTTAACCGTATCATGAAAATTAATCTGTATTATATACCTCTAATTTACTTGTATTTCACTTATATCAGTCATTAATATCAAATATTACAAGTTATTATGTATAGAGACTCGGGATAAAATTTTCGGAAACACTTTACGTGGTTACAAGTTAATCCATTTATTGATTCACCGAACCAACTGACTGGGATAACCAACAACCGGATAATCCATAAAACTGGATCATCCCACTGTTACAGTGATCCGCTTGTTAGTGTCTCTAAGACATGTCCAAGATCCTAAACATGATTCGTGTGTGAATTATCAAGTAAAGTTGCGGAAAAAAACTTACATTGATCAGTTGAGAAATTTCCAACATTTCTTTGGATGATGAAGCTCTAAGCTTTGATTTGTTGTTCCAACTCTTGGGTGAGTTTCCCTATCACCTCATTCAACTCCCAAAGTGCTAGCCTAAGAAAATTTTGAAACAAAATTTTCACCACCAAGGGAAGAGAGAATCGGCAATGTGAGTGTAGGAAGGAGAGAGTGAATAGTTCTAGTTGACTTGGTTGGTGTGTTGATAAGAAATCAAATTAATAAGCCCAACCACTTCCATCACACTTTGACAAGTTGATGTAAGTCAAGTGGGTCCCACCACTTGTAAATTCCAAATTAAAGTTGGCTTACACAACACACAACTTAGCTCGGCCCGGGTTCGTTTAATTCTGAAATAAACGAATTTCCCGTCGCTAAATAATTAAATCTAATTTAATTAAATAATTATGCCTAGAAAAATTATTGCGATAATCGCTTACGAATTAATTTCAAATTAATTCGTTCGCTCGAATTAAAATCCAATTTTAATTCCGTATTGAAATCTAATTTCAATTAATATATCCGATATATTATTTTAGCCCAAATAAATAAATTAAATAGAAAAATATTATTTAACTATTAAATTTATTTTATCGATTAATTCCAAATTAATCGCGTTCTCTCTTCTAGACGAATTTAATCTCAGATAAATTCTTGTCTTAATTAATCCCAAAATAATTTTCTCTCTTATGATTAATCACAGATTAATTCTGTTCGAGTCAAATGTCATTGGTGAATCTTTGGGAAACGACCCAAGAGATTCCTGGATATGTTGGCAGTAAATACGGTCATCAGACTATCCGAACACGTGCGTAACCTGATGAGCGGAAAATATATCAATATTTACCGCCCCTTTTACTTAATATTTTGTTTAGTTTCTCGGGTTTGATGAACGTTTTGATATGTTTTATTTTATTTTGCAGATAAAATAATATCGGGACTCAATGAAATCATTTAGGACGAAATGTGGATCAAATAAGGGCAATTATTGGACTTGATATATTAATTTTGGAGATTGGAAACTTGAAAGGGCGTTTTTGACGAAGTGCAGTTTTGGAAATTCCAGTTTTGCGCATCTGTCGTATTTGGGGCATAACTTTTTACTCAGATATCGGATTGAGCTGATTCAAGTTCCAGATTAAAGAAGACTCAAAGATCTACAACTTTGAAAGAGAAAATATTTTCCAATTCTGATGATTTCATGACCGAAATTGATGAACCATCCAGAAGTGTGTGGAGTGTAATTATTAAAAGTCATTATCAATCATTTTCAAAGCAAAATATTAATTAATAAATAATTAATAAAAATTATCAAATCACCACCAAACAAGATAAGCAATTAGTGGAGCAATTATGGATTTGGTGGAGTAATTAGTGGAGAAATTAATAATGGATTTGGTGGAGAAATTGATTGATGATTTGATGGTGGCAAAATTTTGCCTATAAATACCAAGCCATTTCATTTGTAAAATTCATACTTTCTTCTTTGAAATCCTTAATGAAAAAATAAAAAGATTGTATCTAGTTTATTTATTTTTAGTTTTCAGTAATTAATTTTCAATTTCGCACTTTCTTTTCTTTACTTTTCAGTTTTACTTTCCGTAATTTACTTTTACGCATAACACTTTCCTTTCTTTACTTTTTCAGTTTTTATTTTTCAACCATGAGGAGGTAACTTCCTCTGCCGAGGTGAAAGGTAATTCTTTTACTGTTACTATCTTAGATTAATCTCCCTTAGACACAACATATTCACTATTCTAAAATTTGACTTAAAAAGGAATACCGCTATATTGGTCGGTGGGCTATTTAATTTAAACTGTTAAACCTGACTAAGCAAGGATACCGCCAGATTGGTCGGTTGGTAATTTAATTTTGGTTCCGCCTTTATGGCTGGTTATTTCTTTATCGCCTACATGGCAGGTTCATGGACAAATTTTACCGCCTTTATGGCTGGTCAGACTTAACTTGACTTAATCAGGGTACCGCCTATATGGTAGGTTGGTTTTAATCTCACAAGTGATTATGTTATACTAAGGGAGATATCTAAGTTAGTAATTAGTAAAAGTAATTCCTTTTATCTTGGCAGTTTATTTTCATTTACTTTCCCGCTTTTACTTTCTCGCAGTTACTTTTTAGCATTTTTATTTTATGTCTTTTAAGTTTTCATTAGCCATAGCTATGTATTGTAACTAAGTTAGTATCTAGGGTTGTGATGAATTTCAATATAACCGGTTTATAAGGGGTTAGATTATAGGTTGGGTAATTTAAAGATTTATTTATTGAGTCTGAATCTTAATGCTTTTTATTAACTGGCCATTAATAAAATTGATTAGGTAAACTTAAAATGAACTAGACATAGGGATTTTAAGTTTAAAGACCTTAGACTCAATAACCCACGATCTTCCTTGATGATAAATAACCCTT
>SKCR01040345.1:0-56841 GCA_019454045.1 Zanthoxylum bungeanum | reverse complement strand
CATATACCAAATTTTGGAGTTTGACTTTGAAAATTAGTAATTGTTTTTGGAAAATAAAACAAAAACTTCATCTCTCTCTCCCATTTCTTTTTCTCAAATGGCCGAACCATATGCATCTCTTGGAAGGCATTTTTCTTTCATTTTTTTTTTGTTCTTACTAGCACATGAGTGAATCAAGGTGATAGGGAAACTCACCCAAGTATTGGAAACACTCTACAAAGCCTGGAGCTTTTACACATCTATGGAAATTTTCGAAATTCAAAGCCGATCAATTTGAGTCTTTCGCAACTCCCTTTGATTAATTCACACACGAATCACGCTTAGAGATCCCGTGGCATGTCTAGGACACTAACACTAACAGATATATTTAAACGATAATATAGCTGTTGCCCTGCCAGACCGGCATACCAGTGTTTGGAGACCGGCATACTGGTCTTAGACAGAGCTGTTGGGGGCAGTTTGCACTTTACTATAAATTGAGCCCAAAATTCATTTTTCCGCACACTTGAACCTTCATATAATTTTTACTAAGGCAAAAACAGAGAGTTTCCTAAACCTTCATCATCATACACTCTCAAACATCAAGCTCACACACTACACCTTCATATTCATAGTAGTGAGCTTAAAACACTTGAGTAAGCAACACATCTTGAATCTTCATTATCTTTATGAGAACCCAAGTGATATTCTTAAATTTTTTTATTAAACACTTGAGGTTTTGAAATATCTTTATGAGTGGATATACTCAATAGGGTGAATTATAAAGGTTTGTGAGTGAGCCTATATCTAAAACTCATTGTAAGAGGTTTGGAGTGAACCTAGTGGGTAAAAGTCTTGGTTGCGAGTGAGCCATGGAAAACTCGTTGTAAGTTGTGGACTCAACTTAATGGAAATCTTCAAGCGCGGCTTGGGGGAGTGGACGTATGCATTATTGGCTGAACCACTATAAATCACGGTGTTATTTTCTCTATCCTTAAACTCTTTACTTATTGCAAGTTTTATTATATATATGCTTATTATTTAGAAATTTGTATTTAGGTGATATATTATAATTGAGAAAATTAACTTTAGCTTAATTGGTAAAGCTACAAGTTTTGTAGCGTAAATTCGTCAAAAATTTTTAATTTGCATTATTAGGCCATAACCCAATTCACCTCATCTTGGGTATATAGAGTTGTGTGTTGTATTGCTTATAGGTAATTTCACATGGTCTAGGCTATGATCTTGGGTCTCGAGTCTCGACCACGGTCCCGATCCCGATCCCGATCCCGACCACGGTCCCGGTCCAAGTCCTGGTCCCGGGTCCAGTGCCCATCCCGACCCGGGTCTCGTCCCAGGGTTGGGGTGAGACTCGGAGTCCAATGTGAGTCTCGGGTCCGAGGTCCCGGTCCGGTCCCCCTCCAATAAATTAGTAATAAATTATTCACATATAATAATAATTCATATGTATTAGTAAATTTCGTAAATATTACAAAAGTAATAAATAAATTAGTAATAAATATTTTGAAACTAGTTCATTTGAAGGATATTTAATAACTATAAATATTTTGTAATATTTTTTTGAAGTAAATATTACAAAATAAATAACTATAAATATTTTTTAAATGAATATTTAAAAAAATCTGAAATAATTCTATAATGAAAGATGAATTTATTATTTTACATATTAAAAAATATAAAATTATTAATTAATATACATAATATAAAAAATATAAAAATTTAATAGAAGTAATATTAGAAGTTCATGTTTTCATAGGGAGAATTCCACCAAATGGAAATGGAATTCAAAATTATTCTCCATTTATGTAACCAAACAATGAAAATAGGAAAGCAGTTTAAATAGGATTAAATCCTAAAATACACTTCTTCTAAGACACTGTCCCAAAAAAAAAAATGTTACACACAAAAAATAGAAAATAAAAAGTTATGCTTGTATGTATCGCATTATAGAGTACCCCACCCACAAACCACTTACTATCTATCTAGAAAAATATCTAGTCATAGCGTAAAAGTCAACTAGTTAATACCCAAACGTCACGAAACGAATCATTTATGACGTCACATCAGTTGATTTTGATTGCTAACACGTGGCACTAACGAACTCATCAAAGTGCGCGAAGCAGTGGAAAAAAGCTCAGCACAGATATAAAAGCTGATGGCATCTTTTTTTTTTTTTTTTTTTTTTTTTTTTGTGGGGGTTAAAATTACCTTGAGTTGAGCTCGAGTGAGACACGCAGTGGTGGGTGGGCCCACCCATTTATGTTGGTTGTACTGTGTCGATTGAATACTCTCTTTATCAAATAACCAAAAATGAAATGAAAATAACACAACAAAAAATAAAAATAAAAATAAAAACACGTTTTCATCATCATCGTCCTCAAATTTTCTCCACTTGTCTCGCCATCCGTGCCACTTTCCGGCAAGTTCTGATATTTCTGTTCGATTTTGTCATTTCTTTTTTCATATTTTCTTTTCTTTTTAATAATAATTGTTAGTTGTTTATTAGATATTTTGTATGAATCTAAGAGCTGGATGTGAAGAGATCAGTGTGTTTTGAGTTTCGAATTTGATTTGAAGGGAGGTTTATTAGCTGATTTTAAATTAAATTTTTAATTTAGTGATATGTGGGTTGCTCTTAATTGGAATCATGGATGTGTTGGTGTACTATTTTTGGACTTTTGGGGAAGAAGTGAAGCTGATTAGATAAAGTTCAGGGTTTCAATCTTTGGGTGGTTTTAAGCTGCGATCTGTGAATGAAATCAGGTGCAATTTCTGGGGTTTTTACTGATTTTTGTTTAGACTGACCTCAATTGCTGGATTTGGATCTGTTATTTTGTATTATCTGGGTGAGTTTGGTCAATGGAGACTAGATTTAGAAGTGAAGCTCATCATTTTTCTGGTATGAATTCCATGGATCTTCGGGCAGTAGGTAAAAGAACTCTAGAGTGGGACTTGAATGATTGGAAATGGGATGGTGATCTTTTTGTTGCCAGCCAATTGAATTCGGCGCCTAATGAAAACATAGATCGGCAGTTTTTCCCACTTGCGGCTGGAAATTCAGTAAATTGTTCCTCATCCTGTTCTGATGGCATGAACTTAAGAATCGAGAACGGAAAGAGGGAATTGGAGAAGAAAAGGAGGGCTGTTGTAGTTGAAGATCCTAATTCGTATAAGGGGGTGGCAGGGGGGCTGACTTTGAAGCTTGGTGGGAATGGCCATCCGCTTAGTGAGAGGGAGGTGGGAACTTGGGCAGGAACTAATGGGAAGAAGACTAAGTTTGGTGGAGGTTCTTCAAGTCGTGCAGTTTGTCAGGTGGAGGACTGTGGGGCTGATCTGAGAAGTGCCAAGGATTATCATAGGCGGCATAAGGTATGTGAGATGCACTCCAAGGCTAGTAGAGCACTTGTGGGAAATGTGATGCAGCGGTTTTGTCAACAATGTAGTAGGTGGGTGTTTTTTTTGTGGTTTCTTAATGTAATCATGGATTTAAATTTGCTTTTGATCTCATGTCCTGTTGATACTTTTGCTTAAAGCACTAGATGACATTTTATTCAACTTTTTGGCAGGTTTCATGCCCTTCCAGAGTTTGATGAGGGAAAAAGAAGTTGTCGCAGACGTTTGGCGGGCCATAATAAGCGGAGGAGGAAAACTAATCCCGATGCTGTTGGTACTGGAAGTTCACTTAATGGGGATCAGACTAGTGGTTATCTATTGATAAGTCTCTTGAGAATACTTTCTAATACGCATTGTACGTATTTTTTTTTCCTCTCTGATAATTTCAAAGCCTAGTTCTATGTAAGATTCTTGAACTTTCTTGGTTTCTTGCTTGTTTCTACCTTGAATTGCCTATTATGTCATGGTATTTCATTATCTGGTGATTTCTGATTTGTCTTCTACCTTTTGCGTTTACATTGAGATAAACATGTGTTGTCACACTGGGAACGATACGAACAGTTTATGAAAATGAAGAGATGTTTCCTGGATTATATGTATGTGAATGGAGCACAAAAGTTTCTTTGATCCTCAATAAGATGAGAGGATTGTGTCCATCGCATGCTCTGATTGAAATAAATATAGTAGTTTGATTGTTTATTATTTCTACTCTGCCTGTAATAGATTGTGCACTTTGTTATCCAGAATGATGAGATAGATTATGGATTAGCATGTTAGTGTTTCTTTCTTAATGCAATGATAACAATGTGAATTTTGGTTATTCAAACTCTAATCAATGCTAAAACTGTGTCAATAATTTTCATGTTCACAACCGGTTACCTTTTATTTATCTATTTTCTTGTTTGTGGGGTGGGATGGGGGAGGTGGAAGTGCAAAATGTCATGATTTGTTTGGGAAGGTAATTTTTCCTTTCATTGCAGCCAGTAGATCAGACCACAGAACAGATCAGGATCTGTTATCTCATCTTCTAAGGAGCCTTGCTAGCCCTGATGGGGAAAATGGGGGAAGAGGCATCTCGGGCCTCTTGCAGGAACATCAAGATATGTTGAATGATCGGACTTCTGTTGAAAATTCAGAAGTAGTTCAAGCCTTCCTTGCAAATGGTCAAGGCCCTCCTGCTCCATTTAGACAACATCTAACTGCAACTGTTTCTGAGATGCCACAGGAAGTGTCGCGGGGGCCCGTGATGCTAGGGGTGCAGAAGTTCAAGATGGTAACGCAGGACAGATCAAAATGAATAATTTCGATCTAAATGACGTATATATTGACTCTGATGAGGGCACTGAAGATATAGAAAGATCACCTGTCCCTGCAAATTTGGGGACTAGCTCCATTGATTGCCCTTCATGGGTACGGCAGGACTCCCAACAGTCCAGTCCACCTCAGACAAGTGGGAACTCAGATTCAGCATCAGCTCAGTCGCCTTCTAGTTCAAGTGATGCTCAGGTATATTTTTTTTCTAGAATGTACATGTTATTTGGGAAGTTGCTTCAATGTTTGACATGTTGCTTCAACCATTTCAGAGCCGTACAGATCGAATTGTGTTTAAGCTATTTGGGAAAGAACCAAATGATTTTCCGCTTGTCTTGCGCTCTCAGGTAAACTTAGGACTTCCATTAAGTGCACTCTCTAAGATTTTCCCATCTCAGCAAGTAAATGTATGTAGAATTCTTGAATTTGCAGATTCTTGATTGGTTATCTCACAGTCCTGATGACATAGAGAGCTATATTAGGCCTGGATGTGTCATTTTGACAATTTACCTTCACCAGGCTGAGGCTGCATGGGAGGAAGTAAGCTTTGTCTGCACAGATTTATATTCATGAATTGTTACTTCTCTTTTGTTAAATTTTTAGAACACTATTTATGTGACAACATTCCTGGCCTTACAATTGCAACTCTTGCTTGCCTTTTGCACAGATTTTCTGTGATCTGACTTCGAGCTTGAGTAAGCTATTGGATCTTTCAAATGATCCGTTTTGGACAGCTGGATGGGTTTATGTGAGGGTGCAGCATCAGATAGCATTCATTTACAATGGTCTGTATGTTTGTATTTCCAATTTTTTTTTTTTTTTATGTGACCAACAATTCAAAAATAGAGAATCTTATGCATGGAAGTTGATGCATTTTTACCGACTATGTTGATGCTGCAGGCCAGGTTGTCATGGACACATCGTTGCCGATAAGAAGTAACAACTGCAGTAAAATTTCAAGTGTAAAACCAATTGCGGTACCTGCATCAGCGAGGGCTCAATTTATTGTTAGAGGCATCAACCTGGCTCGGCCAGCCACAAGGTCTCCATTTTCCATCCTATAATTTTTGTTTGTTGCTCCATATGATGTTAGATTTGCTTGTTGTCTTCTGTCTGGTTTTTGTTAGTTTTTATGCTGTTATACAGGCACATCTCTTACTGACACCTGTTTTGCAGGTTACTCTGTGCAGTAGAAGGGAAATATATGGTTCAAGAAGCTACTCACGAGATACTGGATGATGTTGACTTCAAAGAGCATGATGAGCTCCAGTGTGTCAACTTTTCTTGCTCAATTCCTGCTGTGATAGGAAGAGGATTTATTGAGGTGCTGTTTTCTTTTGTTTCTCAGTAATCAGTATATAACTATATATCTATTCTTCCTGCCCTTCCCCTTCCATGTTTTTCTTGACTAATAGTCTAACATGGTATCTATTGTATATTTTATTTGTTCAGAGAGGAAACTTAGGCACCATGAATACATGATAGATGGTCTGGAAATTTGGCTGCTGCCCATTTTTGTTAATTTCTTTGTTTTCAGTGATGAAGGATCAGTATTTCTGCTTTCCTGTCTCACTATTTTTTCATTCTCTGACCTTTGTACTCTTTTCGTGTAGTGTTTAATGCATATAATATACTGTGAGTGATATTTCATAATTTTTTCTGCCTATCTTGTTCGCTATGCATTCACATGTTCTTCGGCTTTATGCATAATCCTGTGCACTCTATGTTTATTAGTTCTGGAAATATATATTAGTTCTGGAATATATTAATTCCTTGTAATCATACATGCTCCAATTTTATTTCCGGTGAATGCAAAATCTGAAGTTGGTTCATCTTATTCTTATCTGTCTTCATATTTGCTAGTACTTTCTTTAGAATGCCTTCTGTAAGCTGAGTTTAATGTCTGCTTTGTCCAGATTGAAGATCTCGGTTTCAGCAGCAGTTTCTTCCCTTTCATAGTCGCAGAGGAGGATGTTTGTTCAGAGATTTGTATGCTTGAAGGTGCATTGGAGTTTAACGGTACTTGTGCCGATGTTGAGTGTTTTGGAAAAATGGAAACCAAAGACCAAGCCATGGACTTCATTCATGAAATTGGTTGGCTCTTTCACAGAAGCCAATTGAAGTCTAGACTCGGGCACTTGGATCCTAATACAGACCTCTTTCCTCTCAGACGGTTCAAATGGCTCATTGAATTCTCCATGGACCATGAATGGTGTGCTGTAGTAAAAAAGCTCTTAAATATACTACTTGATGGAATCGTAGGTTCAGGGGAGCACCCATCTGTGGAGCTTGCACTGTCAGAGCTGGGACTTCTTCACAGAGCTGTGAGGAAAAATTGTCGGCTTCTGGTGGATCTCCTTTTAAGATTTGTTCCTGAAAAAGTTTCAGATAGATTAGGATCTGAAAATGAGGCTCTTGCTGATGGTGGCCACAAAGGCTTATTGTTTAGACCTGATGCGCCTGGCCCTGCAGGTTTGACGCCTCTTCACATTGCTGCTGGTAAAGATGGCTCTGATGATATACTGGATGCATTAACTGATGATCCTGGAAGGGTAATTTCTCCTATAACTTTTCTGAACAGATAAAAAATCAAGTGTGAAATTAGTTTTTATGCTTTATAGCTTGAGTCTGGAACTTTGTATTCCATGCTTATGTCCTAAACCCTATATGATTATTATTAATCATTTGGTTCATTTGTAAACCTGGCGTGATGGGGACAATGCTAAAGACAGGCAATTTACATATAGAACTGCTGGCACAGCTTCACCTTTTGCACGCTGATATGATAGCTGGATCTTTGAGCCTCCTTACTGTGTAGTAGTGGCCATATTTTGGTCTTGGGTATAATTTACTATTACCAAATAGTTGGTTGCTGCTACTTACAGAAGCATAAATTCCTTATTATCTCTCCTGTATTTATTCCTTAGATTGGAGAATCAAAATCATCTTTTTATGTGCAGTTGAGAATATTGTGAAATTGATCTTATCTTTTCACAATATCCATATTGGTTTTATCTGTTTCAGGTGGGAATTGTAGCGTGGAAGAATGCTCATGACAGCTCAGGCTCTACACCTGAAGATTATGCTCGCTTGCGTGGCCACTATTCATACATCCACCTGGTACAGAAGAAGATTAACAAAATACATGGTGCTGGACATATAGTAGTCGACATGCCTGGTGTTGTTGCCGACTCTAACATAAACCAGAAGCAAAATAATGAGTTGACTGCCAGTTTCGAGATTGGACAGACTGCAGTAAGACCAATCCAGCGCAACTGCAAGCTTTGCCACCAGAAGTTGGCTTATGGAACAGCTAGCAGATCTCTGGTGTACAGACCTGCTATGCTCTCGATGGTGGGCATCGCTGCTGTTTGTGTGTGCGTGGCTCTTCTATTTAAAAGTTGCCCTGAAGTTCTGTACGTGTTCCGTCCCTTCAGGTGGGAGATGCTGGAGTATGGAACAAACTGAATTCCATCAACTTCGGGCTTTTATAATAACAGCTGCTTATAGGTAATGTGTAATTGTATGCATTTACAGAATGTAAATTGGAGATTCATATGTAACCAGTGCGTGCAACTGAGTTCGGATTCAATAAATATCGACGTATTTATTTCTATTTCAGTTCACTTGACTTGTAAGCATGCCAAGTTTTAATGCCTATGTTGTTCTAATAAGGCCTAATGCATGAAAAATTATGTACTTGTACGGAAAAGTTTAATGGCTCATTGATCTTTTTAAACAACACTTGAACTTATTTAATACGATAATTAATAATCCTAAGTGCTTGAAAATGTAAATATTCAATTTGTTCCTTTTTTTTCATACTTCATTCCCGGCCTTAAAGAAATCAGATAATTTTATATCTTTGGATGTTTAGAATTATAAGAGATATGTCTTTATATAGGCATTACATCAAATTATATATAGAAACTAAATATATTAATAATAATTAGGATTACATAATCATATCTTAATGATTATGTAACAATATTTTAGGAATATGTATAATCATAATCATATTTTTGGATGATTATGTTTCTGATTCTAATAATATATTAGGGATTTTAACATTTGCCCTCAAGTTGGAGCATATATATCATATGCACTTAGCTTGCTACAAATGAAACCAATATAAGAACCACAAAGAGATTAGTTTTTTAACACTGCTGGAGAATGCACAGTAGGAACATATGCGATGACTTGAATGTTTTAAAGTCGTTGGAGAATGAGCAACGAGAATAGATGAGGAGGTTTTGATGGTTTAACATCGCTGGAAAAAACACTGCGGAAAAAGTTTAAATTATTCCAAAACAACTCAAAATATCTAAAGAAAACTTGTCAAATCGCCACATGATAAAAACCCTAAAAATAATCAAATGTGGAACTTCATTCTGACAATGAATGAATGACCGTCAAGATCTGAGCATTTCATCATTGTCGGTGTTGTCAAGATATCCGAAGAAGATGTGGCGCGTGAGGCTCACGCATATAGTGGAGTCTGTTTCCCACACGCCTGCTTGAAAAATGGCTCTAAATGAGATAAATCAGACACAAATCACAAAACTTAGAAATAGATTGGCGATGATATCATATAAAGAAATAAGACAATTCTATATTTCTAGATGCTTATAATTACAAGAGATATGCATTTATATAGGCATTACGTTAAGATAAATATATAAACTAAATTTATTAATAATCATTAGGATTATATAATTATATCTCGATGATCATGTAAAAATATATTAGAAATATAGAATCATAATAATATCTTTGAATGATTATAATTCTAACAATATCTTATGGATTTTAACAAAGCCGAATTGAAAATATTTACATTTTCATATCAACAGAATCATAATAAAAAAATTTGCACAAAACATAATTTCATGACTATTGAGTTGCTTATGTAAGAGAAACCTATAAGCTCTTTTTGGTTTGCAATAGATTCAAAAAAGTTGAATACATCTCACTCGATTTGTTGGCGGGGAAGCTAACTTTGAACACAGTGGTTGTGCTTGAGCAAGAAAATGAGGTTGATTTGAATATTGAAACGAGTAAGAAGCTGAGTGTCTGACTCTTTAACGTCGACCTATCTTTTGCATATTGTGGGAAAGTTGAATTAGATGAGATGTTGATCAGTTAAAATAAATATGCATGGAACAGTTTAGGGATGAGACTTTATGTATTGAATAGTTAGCAGGTGTTAATGGGCTGCCCGAACAATGATCAATGCACTGTTTGGTCAGCCGTCACTCGGTTGGCTCAAAAGTCACCCGTTACCACCGTTTTTTGTCGTTTTCGCTTATTTCAACTCCGAAATAATTTCCGGCAATTGTTCCAATACCCAAAATACATCCAATATATTTATATGATATTATTTTCATCACCATATGAACAATATTTCCAGATCTGATCCAAAAGCAAAACTATCAATTTTTCATGCTTAAAATCTAATTTTTCAACATTAATCTAATTAATCTTAACACCAATCAAAGTCACCACTAATGAACCACCCAAGAACAATTATAGGCATTACAAGAGTGGTAATAACACTCTAGAATGACAACATATGTTAAAAGAGAAATGATAAACGTACTCTCCATCTTACACACACACACATCCAGAACGACGATATGGTGTGAAGTAAGGGCAGATTTGTTGCTGTTTTGGCGTGAAGATGAGGCGGTTTGTAAAGGGATAAGGGCGTGAATTTGAGTGGTCTGTTGAAGGAGTCGTTGGATGCGTGCGTGGCTGAATGTGGGGCTTTAGCGTGAGTGTATGGTGAGAGAGAAGGCTGCTAAAGGAGGGTAATGGTGTGAGTGGGGCTGTTGCGTGAAGGGTAGTCTATTTGGTCGATGTGGGATTACTTTTGGTGAGTGAGTGGGTAGTGCTGTGGTGAGATAATGGGCTATTGAAGGGTGCTAGTGGGGTCGTGAGGTGTCTTTAGTTTAGGGTTTTGTGAGTGGGGTTGTTGTTTGTGGGCATGAGGCTTTTTGTGGGCGAGAGACTGCTTGGATTTAGGGCTGTGTTGTGGAGGTGTTTTGGCGCGATGAAGGGGACGTGAATGAGGGGTATTTAGGCGTGATGAAGGGGACGTGAATTAGGGCTGTTTAGTGAAGGTTTGTGCGGCAGTGGGAGAGGGTTTTAGGCGTGAATGAACTAGGTTATTTTCTTTGTGTTTTCGTGAGAATGAGCCAGGGGTCCTAAAGGTTTGGTTTATGCCTCCTTATATAGGAGAAGGCTGGGGTTTACCTTATACGGGTAGGAAAATCAAGATTGTGTAATTATGGGGGATATTTAATTGGTGTGTCATAAGGAAATGATCTATTTAATTAGGGAAGTGATTTGTTTTAGTTTAGGAAAGGGATTCATGGGATTTGATTTGGTTTCTTTAATTTAGGCATGTGATTTAATTTAATTAGGAATATGATTTATGAGATTTGATTTGATTTATTTAATTTAGGAATGAGATTTGTTTGATTCTTTTAATTCGGGAAGGTGATTTATTTAGATTTCAACATGTGTTTAATGTGTGGATTTATTATTTTGGATGTGTTTTAATGGGCTTGGGCGTGTGGTTGGAAGGCTTGGGCGTGTGGTTGATGTTTTGGTGGGCTTAGTGTGGATTGCGGGGGGTTTTGGGCCAATGATAAGTTTTAAAACAGAGGTCCAACGAACGAACCCACAGCTAAGCAACGGATTAAGTCCAACAAGATATTAATTTCTGAATCTCCCTTCCGACTTCTGTTTCCCGCGACTTCCGCGACTTAAATGGTAGTGCCTCCATGTGAGACTCATCATCGGGACTTATATGCAAAAATGCAGTGCCTACACCAGACCTTTCAAAAGACCTGACCCACCCCATTCTCAGTGTCTTGCAGGTTTCAGGTGCACCCAGTGGACAAGCTTTGAAAGAGAGGGACCTAGCGGTAGTCATTATACATCCTGGTCATCAGAGTCAGACCCAGTTGTTAGTTCTTATCAAGTCAGACCATAAGGCTTTGTATGTATTTTATGTGTTTTATGTTCCATGGATATTGAGTTGTGTATGTATAAGTTAAGCACGCAGGTTTACATTCATATTATATATATATATATATATATATATATATATATATATATATATATATATTCATGTGTAGTATTATAGTTATGTTTAGTAAGTTACAATTATCATGATCATGTTGCATTATAGCCATACATGATCAAGTCAGTCAAACAGTGTGTTCAGTAGGTGCATGTCATGGGTTCAGGTGATGGCTAGACCGTCTTTTGCCAATCACATGCCCAGATTTACCGGGGTGTGACGTATCTCCATTGCCAACTTAATAAGAAACCTTATGGATCACACATTATAAGTATGTGAGTTTACAATTACATTGTGCAATGAAAATGATGTAAACATGTTCTAAAATATTTTAGAATCACTTTGGGATTTATTGGACGCAATAAACAGAGAGACTGAAGTTTAAAATCAGTTTCTGGATTTAGTAAACTGGTTTAGTCAAAATGGGTTACCGTTTGGAGTAAGCGACTAGTAGATTTGCCAAACAAGTTTATCCAAAAAATTAGTAAGTTATTTTTACTGTTACTGCCAAATCGGTTTGGTAAAACTACTAGCCATTTTGATAAAACACAAGTCATTTTGTGTAAAACCAATTTAGGTAAAAATTGAAGTTGGTTACGAGATTTTGTGACAAACAAGCTAGCCGTTTTGTCAAACTGGTGAGTCGGTTTAACGTTGGAATGGTTTTATCACTGATGTTAAGGATCTGATTTGGCATTAATATGTCAATATTACATTCCCAAATATATCTTGCATATATATGAAAGGGATTGGCTACCACAAGAGCTGATCATAGCCCTATATAAATTTATTTTATGTGTTGTTTTTGAGCACCCATATATACCCATGAATTTCTCTAAAATTCTCTCTAATTCTTACTTTGATTAAGAGCTCTAAGGTTCCATATATTGTGGTTACCAAAAAAAACTAACCATAACTTTATATAAACATAATTTATGTGTTTTTTTTTAACACCCACCCATGTATACCCTCAAGCATCGTGCTGAGGAGTACTGTTGACACTCTTCTTTATCAGTTACTGGCTGCAAGTTGGGTTTTGAGACTTTTTTTTTTTTAATTTGCCACGTGTCTCTCATTTATTTTATAAAACTATTGGGAGCATTTCATATAACAATCGTTACAACATATAAAACATTAGAGTGGTGATACACTCACTAACAATCTCACAAACAAGTTTACAAACCCCTTACTGTAGCTACAGTGATCTACAGTGAATCACTGTAGCTACAGTGAGAGGGTTTGTAAAATTATTTGTGAGATTGTTAGTAAGTGTATCATTTTCCAAAATATTAACAACTCGATAAGAATTTGATATTTTATCAATGAAAAACACTAATAAGAACATGTATGAAAAGCCAATTCCCATCAAAATCAGCCCAACTGTATACGGAAAAAGTAAATTAAGGGTATGTTGGACCAACTCAAGTAGTATTAGAAATCAATAGCACAAAATCACTACTTGGAATAATTTCGTATACATATCCCAAAGTTCACTTCTCTTCGCTGAAACTAGCCATCAAACTTCAACAAAAGATTGAGTCATTCCTAAGCCCAATCTAAGTAAAAACAACCCCTATGATTTCCTTACCTTTTTTTTTTTTTTTTTATATATATTCTTGTTACAGGTGATTTTCGTTCCAGGGGCAGTTTCGGGATAACTCTCTTGGGACAATCCTCATCTAACCGTGAATTTGTTTGGTTATGGGGGGACCAAAAATAAACTTGGCAAAAGACAAAACAACCACAAAATCGACAAAGAGGGTTTTACGTGGTTCGGCGGAGCTAATCCAACCTACGTCCATGGGCACAAAGTGAGATGTTGCTTTTTATTACCAAACCGAGCTCGGCCGACCTGTTTTTTGGAAGGTCTAAAAAGAACCGAGCTATTTTCTTTCTTTGTAGCGTTTCTTATAAGTAATGCTTAAATGAAAATTTTCTCAACCCTTACAAATGAGATTACCCTCCCTTTATATACTAGGAAAAAAATATAACATTATTCCCATATCTTCATGACGTCAGCCGCGCAGATTTTCGGCGGATTGACGGGTTCTCTACCCCAACTGCCTCGCCGAAAGCAAACCTGTCATCTGACTTTCTGTCACATCACGCCGTAAAGTACACTGTCATACTTTATTATTAATGATGACACCCTGTAACGATCTCTTGTGCGAAGGTACATGTTAGGGGAAAAGTCCAAACAGTCCTGATCACATGTCGGTCAATTGATCTACCGAACTACCTAAATTATTCTCGACTTGACCAAAAATATTCGAGCTCTTCCTTCCGATCAAATAGGAAACATAGAACTAAACCGAACTACCGGGCTAATGTGGTAAAAATCGGCTCTGATGTTGTCGGTCTCTGAGACTCGAATCATATTGCGCCCTCGGGTCGGCCAGATCCGAAAAACTGGGTTAGGACTATCTATCTGGCCGTGGAGTAACTGATACTTTCTAAACATCCGTCCTTCTAAAAGGAGTAAAATCCACTTCGCCCTTTCCATACCGCTCAAATACTTTGTCATAAAAAATACCATCAATATCTGCCCCATAGTTCTCGGTTTCAACGAGTTGATCGAGTTGGTACCGGGAACTACAAATTTGTTGGTCAGCTCCATGAGTCATATAGAAAATTACCTTGGCTATCAATCAAGTCGTCCTCGGCATCTTCATGTGCTTAGTCACCGAGAATTATGATACCTATTTATGGGGATGATGCTCCGACCCTGAGGCGATGATGATCCATTCGGTGGGAGTAACCCGACCCCGAACTGATGGAGTGAACAACCTCGGCGGAACGAATCCAACCCCGAGCTGATAAAATAAATAACTTCGGCGGAACGAATCCAGCCCCGAGCTAGTGGAACAGATAGCCTCGACGGAACGAATCCAATCCCGAGCTGGTGGAACAAATAACCTCGGCGGAACGAATCCAGCCCCGAACTGGTGGAATAAATATCCTCAGCGGAACGAATCCAGCCCCGAGCTGGTGGAACAGATATCCTTGATGGAAAGAATCCAACCTCAAGCTGGTGGAATATATAGCCTCGGCGGAACGAATCCAGCCCCGAGCTGGTGGAAAAGATAGCCTCGGCCGAACGAATCCAACCCCGAGCTGGTGGAACAGATAGCCACGGTGGAACGAATCCAGCCCCGAGCTGGTGGAACAAATAACCTCGGCGGAACGAATCCAGCCCTAAGCTCGTGGAACAGATATCATCGGCGGAACGAATCCAACCTCGAGCTGGTGGAACAAATGAGACTTAATCATAAGGGAAAAAACTTCAACCTCTGAGGCTCTACGGATCCCGGTACAGGCGTCCCCTTGTTGGGCATCAGAAAAACAAAAATAGAAACAAGACAAAGTTAGCACAACGAATGTGACTTAGCACATACTCCACACAGACCCAAAAAGATAACAATTCGGGTGTCCTGAGACAGCGCCCTGCCTGGTGCCTCCCAAAACATAATTCTGAACCTTACAATTCAGCGTCCCAGCTAGCCGGGCTACGGATCGGCGAGTGGCCAAAGCCATGAGGGCAAAAACCTACTCATGATGGGCGGCTCTAGAGTATGCAAACGTAATGAGGGCATAAACATCCATATGCTATACTTCTCCTGATCCGAGGCAGTTAGGCAGATTAACTCACGGGGGAAGAAACATCATCGTGTTTTCCATCCCTGGGTGGTGCATGAGTCACGGAGGCACCAGGGCCTTCCTTGTGTTGTACACCTAGTGTTTCTCAACAGGACTCACCAGCCAACTCGTAGGGGAAGAAACATCCATGGGTCCGGTTTACCCGAGGCCACAATAGTCATGGAGGCCATTCGGCCGTCCCCATGCCATGTGCCCTGGTGGTTCTCAACGGGATTCACCAGCCAACTCGCAGGGGAAGAAACCTCTCTGGGTCCGGTTTATCCAAGCTACTCCTCAAAAATGCGAGTCAAGTGGTAGTAACGCTCCGGCCTCGGGGGTTTGATAATGACTCCCGGGATTGGCGTGCCACGAGGGGTTCGTGATTTTCCCACATACACTCTATCCCTTGATGCGTTCTGGATCCTCAAAGGTGAAAGGAGTCAGGTGGAACACTTCCACCCGGGGGTTTGATAATGACACTCGGGATTGGCGTGCCACGGGCTTGGTACCCTTCCTAGCAACTGATCACCCATTCGCATCGAGCACATCCCAAGAATATCGAACATGGCTTTCGCATTCAATTAATAAACAAGTAAAGTGGATAAGTTTTTCAATTTAAAAGAGAAAGTCATACTCATATTCATGGGACCTAATGCCCTTCTAACAACTCATTGAGGGTCATTTCAAGAGAGGCTTTACAATAATTTCCTGGTTCTGGTCTAGTCATCTGATGATTCTGTGACTCAAAGAAGTGATCTACTGGAAGTACTTCATTAGCATCTCGGCGTTCCAGGGCTTCTTGAGTCGGGTACCATCCAACTGTTCCAAAAGATAGGTACCCAATCTTATTATCTCTGCCACTCTGTACGGCCCTTCCCATTTGGCACCCAACTAGCCTTCTTCGGGTATTCAATGTAACCTTCCTCAAAACCAAATCTCCGGGAAGAGTGGTAATTATATCAATATTTCTCACTCATTTAACCTAATATTTTGTACAGTTTCTTGAGTTTTGTGAATATTTTGATGTGTTTTATGTTATTTTGTAGATAAATAAAGTTTCAAGACGTTCTGGAGGTGATTTGGGACTAAAACAGTGAAAATTGGACAAAAGGGCATTTTCATAATTCTGCGATTCGCGACAAGCAAGCCTTTGGCGTCGCGACGCCTAACGTACGCCGAACAGTGCTAACGTGCGTCGGGTCCACAAGTCAGAATCTGAGAAATTTGACTTTGCTTTACTTTCTTTACTTTTTACAGTTTTTACTATTCACCATGAGGAGGTAACCTCCCCCTGCTATGGTGAAAGGTAATTCTTTTACTATTGCTATTTAGATTAATCTCCCTTAAATAAAATATATTCACTATTTAAAATTTGACTTAAAAAGGATAGCGCTATATTGGTCGGTTGATAATTCATTTTAATCTGGTTTAAACCTGACTAATCAAGGATACCGCCAGATTGGTCGGTTGGTAATTAAATTTTCTTACCGCCTTAATGGCAAGTTTTTTTTGGTTACGCCTTTATGGCTGGATGGACTTAATTTGACTTAATCAGGTTACCGCCTATATGGACGGTTGGTAAAATAATCACAAGTTAATATATTATATTAAGGAAGATATCTAAATAGTAATTAGTAAAAGTTGATCCTTTTACCTTAGCATTTTATTTTATTGTAATTTACTTTCAGCTTTTACTTTACCGCAATTACTTTTCAGCATTTTTACTTTATGTCTTTTACTTTTAAGTTTTTACTAGCCCTAGTTATATGTTAGTTATCTGGGGTTGTGATGAATTTTAATATCACCGGTTTATAAGGGGTTATTTTATAGTTTGGGTAATTTAAAGGTTTACTTATTAAGTCTTAAGCTTAATACTTCTTGTTGTCTGATCACCAATAAGATTGATGTGGTAAATCTAAAATAAACTTGACAAAGGAATTTTAGGTTTCAGCCTTAGACTTAATAGCCCACGATCTTCCTTGAGGATAGATAACCCTTTAATAGATTTCCTTACAGGATAGACATATACCTGTCGGGCAGGGGTAGCCACAATTGGAACTTAAACTTAATGAATCCATGTAATTTGGTTGACATAGACATATGGTTCAATTGGGTTAAACTGGATATTTGCGTCTGACCATCGACAGAGGCTTTCGCATAATTTCGTGTTCCAGGTTAGTAAACCGATTTATTACACAAACATAAAATAATCACTTCATCTTTTAAAAGATATTAGAAAGATTCACAACCCTAGATCTTTGAGTCTTTTGTTATTTTCCTTAGTATTTTCTTTTGTTTATTTTATTTATTTTAATTAAGGAAAACCACATTCAACCAACCAATCAAACAATCATTCTCTTCTCCATTTAATTAGATATTTGTAAATAAATATATTCAACAATTAATAATAACAGTAGGAATTAAGTCCTCGTGGGATCGATATTCTTATACTACTTGAATGATACTTGCGCTTGCGTTATACGTGTGTGTTTACGCCGGTCAAGTTTTTGGCGCCGTTGCCGGGGACTTATTTTTCTTGAGTTATTAATTTACGTGTATCTAATTTTCTTTATTTTTATCTGTAATTTTTATTTCTTTCTTTTGTTTTCAGGTGATTGAAAAATGGAACATTATTGGGAGATTGAAAGATTACGAGCTTTACTAGAAGAAGATACACCCCAAATCTGGGAGGAACAGTCCGGTTTTCTGAGGCCTGTTGTCCAGCCCAACAACTATCACTGGATTCAGAATCAAGCAATACTACATTTTCTCATCAGAACGAAATGGGGAGATGTGTAATAGGTGATGGTAACCACCCGAGCGATCAATGTATATACTTTTCAGAGTGGCAGAATTATCAGAATCATTCAAGGTACGAAGAACCATCATACTTTCCATCTTATCCACCATCCATCTACGATCTTCATCAAGAACCAGAACCATCAGAGGAAGATCAGTTGATTCACATGCTCAAAGATTGGTTCGAGGAACGGGAAGCTCAATTTGATGCACAAATTCAGAGTCAAGCGGCGTCTATACAGAGGATGACAGATCAAGTTAGACAATTAACAGATAACCTGAATCACATATCTCACGGAGCAAATTCAAATAATACTGAAGAAGCCTTCGAATATCCTGAGATTCATCATGACATCATAACCGAGGACGAGGCTGAGCAGTATCAAGAATCAGAGGTATCAGTTCCGGAACTTAAACCAGCAAAGTCTCTGTTTGACTTTTATTATTCAGACTCTGACGAGGATGAAGAAGCTGAGCTATTTGTACCAACTGCACCAACAAAGGAGGATGAAACTTTTCAGCCTCAAAATGAAGATCTTGGAGAATGCTTTGCACAAATGTTTGAAGAAGATCTATCTGAGCCAATCACATCAGCCTCAGAGGATGAAGACCTAATGTCAGACACATCTTTACATCTTCACGTTGATACTTCTGGAGCATGCATTTCACAGATGACAGATGTAGAACTGAATGTGGAAATCCTAAAATACATCTGTGAAGAAAAGGTGGAGCAAGAAACATAGCAAATAGATGAGCAATTGTCATACCAAATTGAAGATCTCAGGCATTCAGGAAAACATCACTGTTTTGGGGAGTACTGATCAAAGATATCACCCAGAAGCTTGACAGAATGGAACTCCCATTCCAAGTCAAGCACCATACGAGACCTCCTGATTTTATTTCTTTCTTTTCAGGAACCACTGGAGCAACAAAGATTAAAAAAGTGGCACGAGCACTGAATGAGACAAAACTCTTTTTACCACCTTACCGTTGAAAGAGAGCCTTAAAAAGCAACGCTCACGAGATTGTCTTTAATATGACATCCAAAACGACGTTGAAACCTCATTGACAGATGAATTTCAGTCATGTCTGGCTGAAGACGAAAAATTTAGCGCTAGCAGGGAGGCAACCCATGCACTTTGTTGTAATTTCTATTTTTATATTTTGTGTATACATGTTGTAGAGTTTTTAATTTTGTGTGTTATTTTTGTAGGGAAAAGCACAAACGGAGCATTTTAAGACAGAAGAAATGGTGTTTGGCAAAGATAAGAGATAATTCATTAGCGATGGCTGAGTAAGGAATGGATTCTTGAGACACATCCTAATGAATTTATACTAAGCGAATGGCGTATTGCGTACACAATTATGTTGCCTTAATTATTGCTTTGATTTGCTTTTCTGTTGTAATTATCTTTATTTTCGTAGACAGGATCCAGACTTTTTGACATTTCACGATTTCTTTTGTTTTTTTTTAACTAACAATCGTCCTTTGGAAGATACTAGTGCTATTATTACTCACCATTTTCAAGTTCTATAAATTCAACTCATCATTTCACTTTTGAAGAAATCCAGAGTAAAACATGGAAGCCACTTCAAGAAGACGAGTTGAAAACATCTGTGTGTTTTGCGGTAATAGTGTTGGTACTAAGCCACAATACGTAGAAGCAGCACATGAATTGGGTCGAATCTTAGCTGCAAGGAATATGCACTTAGTATATGGCGGAGGCAATCTTGGATTAATGGGGATCGTTTTAAAGGCCGTACAGGAAGGAGGTAGTAACGTTTTAGGAATCATCCCAAAACCCTTGGCAGAGGCAAATCTTATTGGATCATCAAATGGAGAGGAACTTATCGTGCCAGGTATGTCTGAACGACTGGTAGAAATGATTAACCGTGCTGATGCTTTTATTGCTTTGCCAGGTGGCTTGGGCATTTTAGAGGAAATTTTTATAGTGCTATCTTGGGCGAACCTGAACATACACCAGAAACCGCTTGGATTGTACAACGTTGATGGATTTTAGGATTTTCTTTGTGTGTTTCTTGATGATGCCCGGAGAAATGGGTTCGTGTCAAAACCTTTAAAAGAACTCATCTTTACTGTCAGAACTGCTTCAGATCTAATTGACCAAATCTTAGCCTATGAACCACAAATTGACCCTATCCTTTCAAAGATAAATTAGTCCGAGGACGATCGTGGTAAGAGGCGTTGGATTAATCTGGATCTTAACCTTTAATTTCCTGTAGAATTTCAGCTAATTAGGTATTATCTTTTAAACTCTTCTTCTACTGTTTAAGACATTAGGGACAATGTCTCATTTAGGTTTGGGGGAGGGAATTAGTTGATCGGTACCTTATTTTTAGTTTGTGTGTTGTTTTTAATTTTTAGTCTAAAATTTTTCGAAAAATACAAAAAAATTGAAAAATTTTCATACAAAAAAATTGAAAAATTTTCAAAAATTACAAAAATATTTTGTGTTTTTGTGTTTTTATTTTGACTAAAGAGGTGAAATTGGTAAGAGATAGCTGTGTAATGAGTTTTCACTCCTGAGACGTATCTCAAACCTATTTCGGGACAAGTTAATTTTTGTTTAATTCCTTTTGAATTATTTAATTTGTAAATTCTTTATAAAACTGATTAAAATGGATCTTCATATGCTCAGTTGGCAGGTATTATCAACATGCATAGTAACATACGGACATGAGCTAAAATTGAAAAGTTTGTAATATTCAGTGCTCTAGTTTAATTGGAGGAAGCATCTCAAAAAGTAATGGAGTAAAAAAAAAACATATGAGATCTGAGTTATTAAGTCTGTAAGGGTGTTTTAACACCTAGTGCCCTAAAATCAACTGGTTTGGGAGTCACTGACCCAACACTCGCTACATGGATCAAAGATGCTGCAAAAATATATATATCTGAAGTCTGAGTAATTAAGTCCGTAGGGGTGTCTTAACACCTGGTGCCCTAAAGCCAACTGGTTTGGGAGCCACCGACCCAACACTCGCTACATAGATGGAAGATATTGTATATAAATAAAAAAAAATCAAAAATCAAAGAAAAAAATCAGAAAAATCAGAAAAATTATTCCATTACTACAAAAAAGTGTGAATTCTAATAACACTTTAGGACAAAAATATTACTCTCTTATCAACTGCACTTATGACTGTTGTGGGCAAAAATGAGTTGTTTAATATTTTGTTGGCTGTGTATATGGAGAATGGTAAATATAATTGGAGAATTTACTTATTCAGTAATTTAGAAAGAAACAAAACAACTAGTAACTTGTGGTAGAAGTTTCACCTGATTAGTCACTAACTTCTTTATTCTCTTTTCGCTTGTCTTTTTGCTTTTGTGTGCATTAGTTTTACTACCTTTTTACTTTTGTAAAATATTTGTGGGTATCATTGCGGTAAACCTTTACGAGACTACAACTCATCCACTAGGGACACCTAGGGGTTTAAAGGCTTGTTGCATACGCTAAATGCAACCGTGATCCCTACGAAAGTGGCTTAGCTAAATTTTATTTTAAAGATGTTTATGTTATTTTATTCTATGTTTTGCTCGAGGACTAGCAAAATGTTAGGTTTGGGGGTGTGATGAGTGATAATTATATCACTATTTCCCACTCATTTAACCTAATATTTTGTATAGTTTCTTGAGTTTTGTGAATATTTTGATGTGTTTTGTGTTATTTTGTAGATAAATAAAGTTTCAGGACGTTCTGGAGGTGATTTGGGACCAAAACAGTGAAAATTGGACAAAATGGTATTTTCGTAATTCTGCGTGTCGTGACGCGCAAGCCTTTGGCGTCGCGACGCCTAACGTACGCCGAACAGTGCTAACGTGCACCGGGTCCACAAGTCAGAATCTGAGAAATTTGACTTTGTTAACGTGCGTCGTGCCATGTGTCGTCATCGTACGGTGCCGACAGTCACAATCGCCACGTGTCGCCACATGTCACTCCACCTGTTAGCCACGTCATCGTCCACATCACCGGTTGACCGAGTCAAAATGCCACGTCATCGCCACGTCATCATCAACCAATCACAGCGTGCCACGTGTCGTAATTCTATGGTGTCGACAGTCCATTTCGCCACGTGTCAGCGCCACGTCAGCATCTATTATTGACTCACTTATCCAAAATCGACACGTGGCGGATAAGAATCTGATCTGATGAATCAGAAGCCGTCACGTGTCATAATAATTGAGCTCCAACCACTTTGCCACGTGTCACCTTATCACCTTATCCAGAATCGAAACGTGTCATCACCTCAGCATGCCACGCCATAAAGCGCTGGCGTCGCGACGCCAAAGGCTTTGGCGTCGCGACGCTGGAGGCCTATCCGCGCCTATAAATTGAGCTCGAGATTTCAGTTTCAAATGTACCATTCTCTCTGAATTCTATGATGTAAATATGGAGTTTTCTATCTAGTTTCTTTTAATTTTTAGTTTTGTAATTAATTTTAATTACGTTCTGTAATAATAGTAATTTACTTTCTTTAATTTTTACAGTTTTTACTATTCACCATGAGGAGGTAACTTTCCCCTGCTAGGGTGAAAGGTAATTCTTTTACTATTTCTATTTAGATTAATCTCCCTTAAATATAATATATTCACTATTTAAAATTTGACTTAAAAATGATACCGCTATATTGGTCGGTTGGTAATTCATTTTAATCTGGTTTAAACCTGACTAATCAAGGATACCGCCAGATTGTTCAGTTGGTAATTAAATTTTCTTACCGCCTATATGGCGGGTTTATTTTGGTTCCGCCTTTATGGCTGGATGGACTTAATTTGACTTAATCAGGTTACCGCCTATATGGACGGTTGGTAAAATAATCACAAGTTAATATATTATATTAAGGAACATATCTAAATATTAATTAGTAAAAGTTGATCCTTTTACCTTAGCATTTTATTTTATTGTAATTTACTATTCAGCTTTTACTTTACCGCAATTACTTTTCAGCATTTTTACTTTATGTCTTTTACTTTTAAGTTTTTACTAGCCCTAGTTATGTGTTAGTTATCTAAGGTTGTAATGAATTTTAATATCACCGGTTTATAAGGGGTTATTTTATAGTTTGGGTAATTTAAAGGTTTACTTATTAAGTCTTAAGCTTAATGCTTCTTGTTGTCTGATCACCAATAAGATTGATGTGGTAAATCTAAAATAAACTTGACAAATGAATTTTAGGTTTCAGCCTTAGACTTAATAGCCCACGATCTTCCTTGAGGATATATAACCATTTAATAGATTTCCTTACAGGATAGACATATACCTGTCGGGCGGGGGTAGCCACAATTGGAACTTAAACTTAATGAATCCAGGTAATTTGGTTGACATATGATGATTGATATTTATATCATTATTTCTCACTCATTTAACCTAATATTTTGAATAGTTTCTCGGGTTTTGTGAACATTTTGATGTGTTTTATTGTTATTTTATAGATAAATAAAGTTTGGAAAGCATTGGAAGCAATTTGGGGCCAAAATAGAGAAAAATGACAAAAGGGCAGTTTTGTAATTTTTCAGCATTGCGACGCCAAGACCCTTTGCGTCGCGACACCTAATGTGAGCCGCGTCTGCTAACGTGCGCCGAGGGACACGTGTCAGAATCTGAGAAATTGGTCATGCTAACGTACGCCGGATCTTGCTAACATGCACCGACCTTCTAAAATACGCCGAGTGCCACGTGTCACAATCCTATTGGACCAAACTATGTGTGTGCCACGTGTCGCCTTATCATTGGACCGAATTCCGACGAATCACATGCTGCCACGTGTCAAGCTTCTTATTGGACTGAAATATCAGCCATTCACCGTGTGCCACGTGTCGTCTTCTGATTGCGCCGCTCTACCGTGTGACACGTGTCACCTCCTGATTCTGCCGACAGAACACGCGTGGTCAACCCATGTTGACCGAAGACGCGTCTTGGCGTCGCGACTCCAAGGCCTTTGGCGTCGCGACGCCGGTTGCCGAAAGAGCCTATAAATTCAGCTCATCTTCACTTCATTTGGTGTGCTTTCAAAGAGTATCTTCTAAAGACATAGCATGTTGAAGTATGATTTGCAATTATTGCATATAAATTATATATTCTAGTAATTTATCTGAGATGCATATAGTCCATGATATTGCATTATAGCACTAGTACATTCACATGTAAGTATTTCAAAAGAGATTTTAAAATAATAGTTCATAAAAGCATGACATGTTTTGCATCGAAGGCATATATGATGAGATTATGTGTGTAGCATATTCATATTGAAGTAACATTTGTAGAGTACAAGTGCATAATAGCATGATCACTGAAAATGGATTTGAACTTTATAGTTAAGATGAATGAATATAACGCTACTTAAGGATATATGTTGGTACATATGTATGCATAAGAGGTTTATGACTTACAATGGATATATGTTATGTACTATGAGTACGTTATACAGGTGTTATAGAATTATGACTTATGAGTTCGGAAATCAGTTAGTCAACGTATGAGGTTTGGTTTCGTATATGCATGATTGAACATTATAAATTCAAGTAAGTGTGTAAGATTTATAACATGACATGATAAATAGATGTAAGTGAGTGATTTAATCTTAGACAGTATGTAAGTAATAAAAGAATGTGATGAGTAATAGCATAGAGAAAGCTGAATTGGTGATACTTCAGGCATCTGAAAAATAAAGGAGTTAAGCAGAATTTAAATAGTACGCTTTGATTAACATGTTAACTATGTAATCTTATATGAGAGATGTATATAGTTTGAGAATTAAGGAGGGAAATGTAATTGCATGATTACAGTAAAAGTTAGGTTAAGAAACTTAATGAAATAAAAATAAAAGTTATGGTTTGATTATGTTGTAGTTATAAGTATGATTACTTACTGAGTTATTATGACTCATACCATTTCAGTTGTAGTTTTGCAGGTCAGTAGCAAAAGTTTGGTGAAGACTTTGAAGACAGTGGATCGCCCCAATTTACAGTCAACAGAGAGTCCCGAGTCCTGGGTCAAGTTATGGGTCGTCCCGGCCCTTGTCTTTGTATTTGCTTTGTATTTCGTTTGTATGGTTAGCCGGTCTCTTGTCATGAGACCGGGTTGGAATCAGTAGTTATAAGGGCGGAGAAATTTCGAGGACGAAATTTTTTAAGAAGGGGTGAATGTAACATCCCAGATTTTCGGGACTGTTCTAGAAGATTCCCGAACCGGTGTTTTAGTCTCGGAGCATGATGATGATGAAGAATAAGAGTTTAAGTGATGTCTTATGGGTTGGAATATTATATTATGAATTTTCGTCGCGTTGGAAAACGCGTGGGATCAGAAGTCAGATACGCGATTTTCGTAAAACGCGTAAAGGTTACAATTTTGGTCATAGAATTAGCAAAAACACTCCGATCGAGTCGATTCTTGGACCATCGGACTCTTTTCTTCGAGACAAACAACTTTCGTGTTGAACACTTTTCGAGATTCGCACCAGAAGGGCTCCCAAATTGCGATATTCCAGAAGGTTCCATGATAGGGGCTGTTTTGCAATTTTTGCAGGGGCTTATTTGATATTTTCCTGGGCAGTATATAAAGCCCTCAAGTTTTCATAAATCAGAATTGTGGCAAAAACAAAACCCAATCCCTCTTTACCCCCACGACCCTTCACGCATTTGAGGGTGTGTAGGTCGCGCCGGCGGCCTGCCGACCACCGCCGGCCGGCGCGACCACCCAGACCTGTAGACCCAGCCACCGTGCAGCTGAAGGTGGCCGGCGACGGGGCTGAATCGCCGGCGACAGTGAGAAATGAATGAGAGAAGTCGCGCACGTGAGAAGGTCGATCCCAGCTCGTCGGTTCATTTCACGACCCGAGCCACCCGCCAAATCGAAGCTCTCGACGAGTACTACGAGTATGCGGAGTCAAATTCACCGAACAGCGGCCGGAATCATGCAAAACGAGGAGAAAAGCGTCGGTGAACAGTAAACTCATGTTGAACAGTAGCTCCGATCGAAATTCCGATTGCACCAGCGCGTTCGTATGGCTATTGGGAGTCCGAATATGGCCTCAGAATTTTGGTACGACTCTCCGTTTAGAATTTGATATTTCAAAGTGTATTGATTTATATTCGGATGTTTCCGGTAGTTTCGTAGTGTAACGAATTTGCATGAAATGAATTGGATATGTTTTAATATGTTAAAACGATAAATGTGGTAGAATCCGGGGATAATCGAATGAGATATGATCGATCCGGTAGAATTAGCGAGTTTCCGGTAAAACGGAGTTTCTCGCACGAATGAGCGTAGTTGATCGTAAATATAGTTATGATGTAAATATGATATTGCGAGGGTAATTGGGTAATTCCAGTTTAGTTCGGAGGGTTCGAGACCCTTCCGTAGCGTTTGCGGAAACTTTTCCGCAGGTTTTACCGCAAACGCGTAAAATGAGAATATGACCCATCTAGCTAATTTAGAATAGCATGTAAGCATGTATTAGAGTAATGAAGCTTAGACTGTAGTATCAGAGATGATTCGGGTGTTCCGAGGAAACCCGTAGTTGTTTTAGATGAGTTCAAAGTTCCGCAAATAGCGGTACTAACCTTGCGTTGTTACTTGTTTGACAGATCGGACCCGGATCGCGGGCATTCGCTTAGCCAGGTAAGTAACTCATACTGCGAATACTTAAGAAATCTAACGTTGCTCGAAATTAGTAATATAACAAAGTCATATATAGTTATATGTATGAAACCTGTATATAAAAAGATGAGTGTAAAAGAAAGTAGTAGGTGTATCTATATACACATGTAGATGAAAACAAGCAGTTATAAGTATATATAAGAGTATAGATAAGCATGAGCACATAGAAGTATAGAGATGTATATGTAGGTATAACTAGTATGTATATTCAGATAAGAGCATATGGATAATATCATGAACATAATTTAATTAGACTTGGGTTTGGGGGTTGTAGAAAACTACACCCTAGGGAATGGGACTAAAGTTTAGAAAATGACAATTATGAAAAGTAACAGTATATGTTCAGTGTATGTAGAACGATACCAAAACAAGAATACGAGTGTATACACGTATAAGCAAGAGTATGTAGGTTACATGGAGAAATAAGTAAGTATATAAATAAATTGTTTGTATGTATTTGATTTAGCATAACCAATAATTTTAGAAAATGCCTAAATGGGCCTATTGTTGGGATAGATGTTCTAGTATGGTTATAAATGATTAGAGAGTAATGGAAATGAATGAATAAGTAAATTTTTATACTTTAAGTCATACATTCGTTTATAATGATCGATTGTGTGTATGAATGTAAATTATACATTATATTGTTGTGAGCCACCAGCAAGGTAAGTTATAGAGGTAAGCTAAGTTATGATGGTTTGAATGTGTGCATGTATAGATAAATATAGATATGTATGAATGTAAGAGAAATTTAGCATGTTTTAGTTTGAGCAAACATTCTGTTGATATTTGAGCTTATAGTTTGTAAAATCATTATAGATGGAATAATGGATAGAGTAGAGAGGAGCATGAGAAATGCATATATGCATGTGCATGTGTGTGTGTGTTTAAGTTTTCAGCAGTTGAGCAAACGATAACAATGTTTTCAACAATTTCAAATGTTTTAAAGGAAGATTTTAAATGCTTTGAAAAGAATCGTATTTCAGAAAATGTTATTACAGTTTGAGTTACAGATTATGGTTTTATGGTTTTCGGGGCATGAGGTAAAAACTCACCCTAGTATGTAACTTGAGATATAGTTCGGAATTGACGGATACTTTGGAATTGACGGATATAGTAGCATGTGCACATGTGGAGGACTGAGGGGACGCTCTCAGATCCTCGAGCAGGACTAGGGGCTACAGGGTCCCGAAATCCTGATTTCAGAGCTTGGTGGCTACACTGCAGTTGAGTTATGGTCCTGGGTGTAGATCTCTACGTTGCCAGTTGAGTATTGGTCCTGGACGTAGGGTACCACCAATTCTAGAGATGCTCAGTTGAGTGATGGTCATGGGCATCGAGTACACCCAGTTGAGTGATGGTCCTGGGTGCAGAGCAGTTTTCAGTTTCCAGATTTTCAGTACACAGTTTTCAGATTTTCAGTGCCTAGATTTCAGAAACACGATTTTAGTACATGATTTTTCAGAAACAGTTTTTCAGATTTCAGTTTTCAATTTCAGATACAGTTTTCGGAAAGAGCTTTTCCAGAAAGAGAAAGTAGAGTAAAGTTTTCAGCAAAAAGACTTTCAGATAATAGTTTTTCAGAAAGAGTTTTCAAATAGTATCTTCTAAAGACATAGCATGTTGAAGTATGGTTTGCAATTATTGCATATAAATTATATATTCTAGTAATTTATCTGAGATGCATATAGTCCATGATATTGCATTATAGCACTAGTACATTCACATTTAAGTATTTCAAAAGAGATTTTAAAATAATAGTTCATAAAAGCATGACATGTTTTGCATCGAAGGCATATATGATGAGATTATGTGTGTAGCATATTCATATTGAAGTAACATTTGTAGAGTACAAGTGCATAGTAGCATGATCACTGAAAATGGATTTGAACTTTATAGTTAAGATAAATGAATATAACGCTACTTAAGGATATATGTTGGTACATATGTATGCATAAGAGGTTTATGACTTACAATGGATATATGTTATGTACTATGAGTACGTTATACAGGTGTTATAGAATTATGACTTATGAGTTCGGAAATCAGTTAGTCAACGTATGAGGTTTGGTTTCGTATATGCATGATTGAACATTATAAATTCAAGTAAGTGTGTAAGATTTATAACATGACATGATAAATAGATGTAAGTGAGTGATTTAATCTTAGACAGTATGTAAGTAATAAAAGAATGTGATGAGTAATAGCATAGAGAAAGCTGAATTGGTGATACTTCAGGCATCTGAAAAATAAAGGAGTTAAGCAGAATTTAAATAGTACGCTTTGATTAACATGTTAACTATGTAATCTTATATGAGAGATGTATACAGTTTGAGAATTAAGGAGGGAAATGTAATTGCATGATTACAGTAAAAGTTAGGTTAAGAAACTTAATGAAATAAAAATAAAAGTTATGGTTTGATTATGTTGTAGTTATAAGTATGATTACTTACTGAGTTATTATGACTCATACCATTTTAGTTGTAGTTTTGCAGGTCAGTAGCAAAAGTTTGGTGAAGAATTTGAAGACAGTGGATCGCCCCAATTTGCAGTCAACAGAGAGTCACGAGTCCTGGGTCAAGTTATGGGTCGTCCCGGCCCTTGTCTTTGTATTTGCTTTGTATTTCCTTTGTATGAGTTAAGTAATAGTTAAGTTATAGTATAGTTTGATTTGAGTTTTGGCCGGAGGCCAAGTGATTTATTTATGTTCATTGGGTTCAGGCAAGAGGCCTTGATGTTGAAATACCGGCCTGAGGCCGAGATTTGATGATTATGTTGTATCTTGGAGCTGGCTATAAGCCAGGTTGCATGATGTTACGAATACATTATGCAGAAATTTCGTCAGAATAAGAGGCTTATGGAGGTAGGGTTAGCCTGTCTCCTGCCGGTAGCATCCTGGCCTAGGCGGGATGTTACATTAGCAATCTGATTTATTACACATAGATAAGAGAATCAATTCATCTTTATAATACTATTGTGTGGAGTCACGACCCTAGATCCTTGAGTCTTTTCTTTTAATTTCCTTAATATTTTCTTTTGAGTCTGTTTTTATTTTAATTAGCAAATCCACATTCAACCAACCAAAAGTAATCAATTCTCTTCTCTCTATATTTAGATACTTGTATATAAATAGTATCAGTAATTAATAACAACAGTAGGAATTAAGTCCTCATGGGATCGATATTTTTATACTACTTGAACGATACGTGCGCTTGCTTTATACGCGTGTGTAAGCACCGGTCAAGTTTTTGGCGCCGTTGCCGGGGACTTATATTTCTTGAGTTATTAATTTTGAAGCTATCTAATTTACTTGTATTTAATTTTCTTTATTTTCATCTGTAATCTTTATTTCTTTCTTTTGTTTTCAGTTGGTTGAAAAATGGAACATTATTGGGAGATCGAGAGATCACGAGCTTTACTAGAAGATACACCCCAAATCTGGGAGTAACAGTCCGGTTTTCTGAAGCCTGTTGACCAGCCCAACAACTATCACTGGATGTCAGAATCAAGCAATTCTACATTTGCTCAACAGAATGAAATGGGGAGATGTGTAATATGTGATGATAACCACCCGAGCAATCGATGTATATACCTTTCAGAGTGGCAGAATTATTGGAATCATTCAAGGTACGAAGAACCATCATATTTTCCATCTTATCCACCATCTACCTACGATCTTCATCAACAATCAGAACCATCAGAAGAAGATCAGATGATTGACATGCTCAAAGATTGGTTCAAGAAACAAGACTAAAAGTTTGATACAATGCTTGAAACATGCCAGAATCAATTTAAAAGTATTCAGAGACAATCAGAATTCATTCAGAGACTAACAGAAAATCAGAACTACATACCTCAAGAGCCATTTTCAGAAGACACTGCTAAAGCCTTCAAGTACCAATCATTTCACAATGACACATTAAAAAAGGAGGAGGCTGAGCAGTATCAACAACCAGAGGTATCAGTTCAGAAGCCCGAACCAGCAAAGTCTCTATTTGACTTTTATTATTTAGATTCTGACGAGGATGAAGCTGATCTATTTGTACCAACTGCACCAACAACGGATGATCAAACTTTCAATCCTCAAAATGAAGATCTTGGAGCATGATGTAGATCTACCTGAACCATCCATTCCAGTCGTATCAGAGGATGAAGACCTAATGTCATAAACATCTTTACATCCTCAGGTTGACACTTATGGAGCATGTTTTTCACAGATGACAGATGAAGAACTGAACGCGGAAATCCTAAAATACATCTGTGAAGAAAAGGTGGAGCAAGAAGCAGAGCAAATGGAGGAGCAAATGTCTGAACTTATTAAAGATCCAGAGCATTCAGAAGAAACATCACTGTTTTGGGGAGTACAAATCAAAGATATCACCCAGAAGCTTGACAAAATAGAACTTTCATTCCAAGTCAAGCACCATACGAGACCTCCTGATTTTATTTATTTCTTTTTAGGAACCACTGGAGCAACAAAGTTTAAGAAGGTGGCACGAGCACTGAATAAGACAAATTTTTTTTATCACCTTACCGTTGGAAGAGACCATTCAAAAGCAACGCTCATGGGATTGTCTTTAATTGGACATCCAAAACGACACTGAAACCTCCTTGAAAGATGGATTTCAGTCACATCTGGCTGAAGACGAAAAATTTAGCGCTAGCGATGAGGCAACTCATGCACTTTGTTGTAATTTCTATTTTTATATTTTGTATACATGTTGTAGAGTTTTTAATTTTGTGTGTTATTTTTGTAGGGAAAATCACAAACGGAGCATTTTTAAGACAGAAGGAATTGTGTTTGGCAATCACAAAAGATGAAAGCTAATTCATTAGTGGTGGCTGAGTAAAGAATGGATTCTTGAGACGCATCCTAATGAATTTATACTAAGCGAGTGGCGTATTGCGTACACAATTTCGTTGCCTTAATTATTGCTTTGATTTGCTTTTCTGTTTTTATTATCTTTATTTTCATAGACAGGATCCATAATTTTTGACCTTTCACGATTTATTTTGTATTTTAGCTAACAAACGTCCTTTGGAAGATACTAGTGCTATTATTACTCACCTTTTCAGGTTCTATAAATTCAGCCCGTCATTGCACTTTTAAAGGCATCCAGATTTGAGAAAGAAATATATAAAAATGGAAGCCACTTCAAGAAGACGAGTTGAAAACATCTCTGTGTCTTGCGGTACTAGTGTTGTTACTAAGCCACAATACGTAGAAGCAGCACAGGAATTGGGTCGAGTCTTAGTTGCAAGGAAAATGCACTTAATATATGGCGGAGGCAATCTTGGACTTATGGGGATCGTTTCAAATGCTGTACAGGAAGGAGGCAGTCACATTTTGGGAATCAACCCAAAACCCTTGGTAGAGGCAAATCTTATTGAACCATCAAACGGAGAGGAACTGATCGTGCCAGGTATGTATGAACGACTGGTAGAAATGATTAACCGTGCTGATGCTTTTATTGATTTGCCATGAGGCTTGGGTACATTGGAGGAAATTTTTATTGTGCTATCTTGGGCGAACCTGAACATACACTAGAAACCGCTTGGACTATACAACATTGAAGGATTTTATGATTTTCTTTGTGTATTTCTTGATGATGCTTAGAGAAATGGGTTCGTGTCAAAACCTATGAAAGAACTTCTTTATACTGCCAGAACTGCTCCGGATCTAATTGACCAAATCTTTGCCCATGAACCACAAACTGACCCTATCCTTTCAAAGATAAATTGGTCTGATGACGATTGTGGTAAGAGGTGTCGGATTAATCTGGGTCTTAACCTTTAATTTCTTGTAGAATTTCAGCTAACCATATACTATCTTCTAAACTCTTCTTCTACTGTTTAAGACATTGGGGACAATGTCTCATTTAGGTTTGGGGGAGGGAATTAGTTGATCAGTACATTGTTTTTAGTTTGTGTGTTTCTTTTATTTTTAGTCCAAAAGTTTTTCGAAAAAATACAAAAAAATTGAAAAAATTTCAAAAATTACAAAAATATTTTGCATTTTTGTGTTTTTATTTTGACTAAAAATGTGAAATTGGTAAGTGATAGATGAGTAAGGAGTTCCCACTCCTGATACGTATCTCAAACCCATTTTTGGAACAAGTTAATTATTGTTTATTTCATTTTAAATTATTTAATTTGTGAATTATCCATAAAACTAACTAAAATGGATCTCCATATGCTCAGTTGACAGGTATTATCAACATACATGGAAACATACGGACATGAGCTATAATTGAAAAGTTTGTAATATTCAGTGCTCTAGTTTAATTGGAGGAAGCATCTCAAAAAGCAATGGAGTAAAAAAAAAAATCTGAGATCCGAGTTATTAAGTCTGTAAGGGTGTTTTAATACCTAGTGTCCTAAAACCAACTGGTTTGGGAGTCACTGGCCCAAAGCTCGCTACATGGATCAAGGATGCTGCAAAAATATATATATATCTGAAGTCTGAGTAATTAAGTCTGTAGGGGTGTCTTAACATCCGGTGCCCTAAAGCCAACTGGTTTGGGAGCCACCGGCCCAAAGCTCGTTACATAAATGGAAGATATTGTACATAAATAAAAAATAGAGAAAAATCAAAGAAAAATCAGAAAAATTATTCCATTGCTACAAAAAGGTGTGAATTCTGATAAAACTTTAGGACAAAAATATTACTCTCTTATCAACTGCACTTATGACTGTTGTGGGCAAAAATGAGTTGTTTAATATTTTGTTGGCTGTGTATATGAAGAATGATAAATATAATCGGAGAATTTACTTAATCGGTAATTTACAAAGAAAGAAAACAACTAGTAACTTGGAGTAGAAATTTCACCTGATTAGTTACTAACTTCTTTATTCTCTTTTCGTTTGTCTTTTTGCTTTTGTGTGCATTAGTTTTACTACATTTTTACTTTAGTAAAATGTTTGTGGGTGTCATTGTTGTAAACCCTCACGAGACTACAATTCGTCCACTAGGGACACCTAGGGGTTTAAAGGCTTGTTGCATATGCTAAATGCAACAGTGATCCCTACGAAAGTGGCATAGTTTAAATTTGTTTATGCTATTTTATTTTGTGTTTTGCTCGAGGACTAGCAAAATGTTAGGTTTGGGGGTGTGATGAGTGGTATTTATATCACTATTTCTCACTCATTTAACCTAATATTTTGTATAGTTTCTCGGGTTTTGTGAATGTTTTGATGTGTTTTATTGTTATTTGCAGATAAATAAAGTTTAGAAAGCATTGGAAGCAATTTGGGGCCAAAATAGAGAAAAATGACAAAAGGGCAGTTTTGTAATTTTTCAGCGTAGCGACGCCTAAAGTGAGTCGCGCCTGCTAACGTGCACCGAGGGACACGTGTCAGAATCTGAGAAATTGGTCATGCTAACGTGTGCCGGATCTTGCTAACATGCGCCGACCTTGCTCAAATGCGCCGAGTGCCACGTGTCACAATCCTATTGGACCAAACTATGCGCGTGCCACGTGTCGCCTTATCATTGGACCGAATTCCGGTGAATCACATGCTGCCACATGTCAAGCTTCTTATTGGACCGAAATATCAGCCATTCACCGTGTGCCACGTGTCGTCTTCTGATTGCGCCGCTCAGCCGCGTGACACGTGTCACCTCCTGATTCTGCCGACAGAACACGCGTGGTCAACCCATGTTGACCGAAGACGCGTCTTGGCGTCGCGACGCCGGTTGCCGAAAGTGCCTATAAATTTAGCTTCTCTTCACTTCATTTGGTGTGCTTTCCTTGAGAGTTTTTCCCTGTTTTTAGAGGATTGCATCTAGTTTTTGTAAATATAAATAATATTTTAATTATGTATTTTAATTTTCAGTAATAATATTAGTTCTTCTTCTTCTCCTTTCTTTTATATTTTGTAGTTAATTTTCCACTGGGAAGGGTGAAGCTTTTATTATTTTAATTTAGAATTATCTTCCTTAATTATAATATAGAAATTATAATTCAAATTAAAAAGATTACCGCCTTAATGGCTGGTTTTATTTATTTGACATAAAGTGGCACCGCCTATATGGCCGGTATTTAGGTGACAGATAATTACCCCATATATGGCTGATTTATGGACAAATAATAATACCGCCTTTATGGCTGGTTGGACTTAATTAAAATCTAATTTAATGAGGATACCGCTTTTATGGCTGGTCGGTAATATCACGATTAATTTTTATATTATAATTAGGGAGATGTCTAAATTATAAATAGTAAAAGTGGATCCCCAACCCCAGTATTTTATTTTTATTCTAGGGAAGTGATGAAACACAATATCCACACTTAATAATTGATTTTCTTGTATGGGTAGTTCTTTAGTTTGTTTATCGAGTCTTAAGCTTAATGCTTCTTGTTAACTGGCCATTAATAAGATTGATGGGGTAAACTTAAAATGAACTAGACATAGGGATTTTAAGTTTCAGCCTTAGATTCATTAGCCCACGATCTTCCTTGAGGATAGATAACCCTTTAATAGATTTCCTTACAGGATAGACATATACCTGTCGGGCGAGGGTAGCCATAATTGGAACTTAGTCTTAATGAATCCAGGTAATTTGGTTGACATAGACATATGGTTCAATTGGGTTATACTGGGTATTTGCGTCTGACCATCGACAGAGGCTTTTGCATATTTTCGTGTTCCAGGTTAGCAATCTGATTTATTATACATAGATAAGAGAATCAATTCATCTTTATAATAATATTGTATGGAGTCACGACCCTAGATCCTTGAGTCTTTTCTTTTATTTTCCTTAGTATTTTCTTTTGAGTCTGTTTTTATTTTAATTAGCAAATCCACATTCAACCAACCAAAAGTAATCAATTATCTTCTCCCTATAATTAGATACTTGTAAATAAATAGTATCAATAATTAATAACAACAATAGGAATTTAGTCCTCGTGGGATCGATATTTTTATATTACTTGAACGATACGTGCGCTTGGTTTCTACGCGTGTTTAAGCACCGGTCAAGTTTTTGGCGCCATTGCCGGGGACTTATATTTCTTGAGTTATTAATTTTGAAGCTATCTAATTTACTTGTATCTAATTTTCTTTACTTTCATCTGTAATCTTTATTTCTTTCTTTTGTTTTCAGTTGGTTGAAAAATGGAACATTATTGGGAGATCGAGAGATCACGAGCTTTACTAGAAGATACACCCAAATCTGGGAGCAACAGTCCGGTTTTCTGAGGCCTGTTGACCAGCCCAACAACTATCACTGGATGTCAGAATCAAGCAATTCTACATTTGCTCAACAGAATGAAATGGGGAGATGTGTAATATGTGATGGTAACCACCCGAGCAATCGATGTATATATCTTTCAGAGTGGCAGAATTATTGGAATCATTCAAGGTACGAAGAACCATCATATTTTCCATCTTATCCACCATCTACCTACGATCTTCATCAACAATCAGAACCATCAGAAGAAGATCAGATTATTGACATGCTCAAAGATTGGTTCAAGAAACAACACGAAAAGTTTGATACAATGCTTGAAACATGCCAGAATCAATTTAAAAGTATTCAGAGACAATCAGAATTCATTCAGAGACAACAACCAGAGGTATCAGTTTAGGAGCCCGAACCAGCAAAGTCTCTATTTGACTTTTATTATTCAGATTCTGACGAGGATGAAGCTGATCTATTTGTACCAACTGCACCAACAACGGAGGATCAAACTTTCAATCCTCAAAATGAAGATCTTGGAGCATGCTTTACCATGATGTTTGATGAAGATCTACCTGAACCATCCATTCCAGTCGTATCAGAGGATGAAGACCTAATGTCAGAAACATCTTTACATCCTCAGGTTGACACTTATGGAGCATGTTTTTCACAGATGACAGATGAAGAACTGAACGCGGAAATCCTAAAATACATCTGTGAAGAAAAGGTAGAGCAAGAAGCAGAGCAAATGGAGGAGAAAATGTCTGAACTTATTAAAGATCCAGAGCATTCAGAATAGACATCACTGTTTTTGGGAGTACAAATCAAAGATATCACCCAGAAGCTTGACAAAATGGAACTTTCATTCCAATTCAAGCACCATACGAGACCTCCTGATTTTATTTCTTTCTTTTCAGGAACCACTGGAGCAACAAAGTTTAAGAAGGTGGCACGAGCACTGAATGAGACAAAACTTTTTATCACCTTACCGTTGGAAGAGACCCTTCAAAAGCAACGCTCATTGGATTGTCTTTAATCGGACATCCAAAATGACGCTGAAACATCCTTGACAAATGGATTTCAGTCACGTCTGGCTGAAGACGAAAAATTTAGCGCTAGCAGGGAGGAAACCCATGCACTTTGTTGTAATTTCTATTTTTATATTTTGTATACATGTTGTAGAGTTTTTAATTTTGTGTGTTATTTTTGTAGGGAAAAGCACAAACGGATCATTTTAAGACAGAAGGAATGGTATTTGGCAATCACAAAAGATGAGAGCTAATTCATTAGTGGTGGCTGAGTAAGGAATGGATTCTTGAGACGCATCCTAATGAATTTATACTAAGCGAGTGGGGTATTGCGTACACAATTCTGTTGCCTTAATTATTGCTTTGATTTTCTTTTCTGTTTTTATTATCTTTATTTTCATAGACAGGATCCAGACTTTTTGACCTTTCACGATTTCTTTTGTTGTTTAGCTAACAAACGTCCTTTGGAAGATACTAGTGCTATTATTACTCACCATTTTCAGGTTCTATAAATTCAGCCCGTCATTGCACTTTTAAAGGCATCCAGATTTGAGAAAGAAATATATAAAAATGGAAGCCACTTTAGGAAGACGAGTTGAAAACATCTATGTGTTTTACGGTACTAGTGTTGGTACTAAGCCACAATACGTGGAAGCAGCACAGGAATTGGGTCGAGTCTTAGCTGCAAGGAATATGCACTTAATATATGGCGGAGGCAATCTTGGACTTATGGGGATCGTTTCAAATGTTGTACAGGAAGGAGGCTGTCACGTTTTGGGAATCATCCCAAAACCCTTGGCAGAGGCAAATCTTATTGAACCATCAAACGGAGAGGAACTGATCGTGCCAGGTATGTCTGAATGACTGGTAGAAATGATTAACCGTGCTGATGCTTTTATTACTTTGCCATGAGGCTTGGGTACATTGGAGGAAATTTTTATTGTGCTATCTTGGGCGAACCTGAACATACACCAGAAACCGCTTGGACTATACAACATTGAAGAATTTTATGATTTTCTTTGTGTGTTTCTTGATGATGCTCGGAGAAATGGGTTTGTGTCAAAACCTATGAAAGCACTCCTCTATACTGTCAGAACTGCTCCGGATCTAATTGACCAAATCTTAGCCCATGAACCACAAATTGACCCTATCCTTTCAAAGATAAATTGGTCTGAGGACGATCGTGGTAAGAGGTGTCGGATTACTCTGGATCTTAACCTTTAATTTCTTGTAGAATTTCAGCTAACCAGGTATTATCTTCTAAACTCTTCTTCTACTGTTTAAGACATTGGGGACAATGTCTCATTTAGGTTGGGGGAGGGAATTAGTTGATCAGTACCTTGTTTTTAGTTTGTGTGTTTCTTTTATTTTTAGTCCAAAAGTTTTTCGAAAAATACAAAAAAATTTCAAAAATTTCAAAAATTACAAAAATATTTTGCATTTTTGTGTTTTTATTTTGACTAAAAATGTGAAATTGGTAAATGATAGCTGAGTAAGGAGTTCCCACTCCTGATACGTATCTCAAGCCCATTTTCGGAACAAGTTAATTTTGGTTTATTTCATTTTAAATTATTTAATTTGTGAATTCTCCATAAAACTGACTAAAATGGATCTTCATATGCTCAGTTAACATGTATTATCAACATACATGGAAACATACGGACATGAGCTATAATTGAAAAGTTTGTAATATTTAGTGCTCTAGTTTAATTGGAGGAAGCATCTCAAAAAGCAATGGAGTAGAAAAAAAAAATCTGAGATCCGAGTTATTAAGTCTGTAAGGGTGTTTTAATACCTAGTGCCCTAAAACCAACTGGTTTGGGAGTCACTGGCCCAAAGCTCACTACAAGGATCAAAGATGCTGCAAAAAATATATATATCTGAAGTCTGAGTAATTAAGTCTATAGGGGTGTCTTAACACTTGGTGCCCTAAAGCCAACTGGTTTGGGAGCCACCGGCCCAAAACTCGTTACATAGATGGAAGATATTGTATATAATTAAAAAAAATAGAGAAAAATCGAAGAAAAAATCAGAAAAATTATTTCATTGCTACAAAAAGGTGTGAATTCTGATAAAACTTTAGGACAAAAATATTACTCTCTTATCAACTGCACTTATGACTGTTGTGGGCAAAAATGAGTTGTTTAATATTTTGTTGGATGTGTATATGAAGAATGATAAATATAATCGGATAATTTACTTATTCGGTAATTTAAAAAGAAAGAAAACAACTAGTAACTTGGAGTAGAAATTTCTTTTGATTAGTTACTGTTTGGACCAAAATTGGGCCAAGGATAAAACCGTCTTTTACCTTAAAGCCCAAATAATATACAAAAGCCCGAAAATAAAGACTAGGCCCAAAAGATTTCTGTATTATTGTATTACAATTAAGTCATAAGCTTAAATACAAAGCCCCCTAATTATATCAACTACTCTTCTCCTACTTTGCCCGACACAAAACTTAATCCCACCTGCTCAGACTTTCTATCAATGCATAAGGCACGTGGTGGGACTTACGCCAGCTGCCAAGCCTGCCAAGGATGATAATTTTCATCTATAAATAAGAACGAAATTTAAGAAATAAGGGCAGAGCTTCACTTCTTTCATCCAAGTCTGATACATTTTATTCCGATACTGGTTCTATTTCCCATTTCTAAAAGCATTTGTCATCGCCCTCACGGCCATCCAAATAAAGTTGAGGCAGTAATAAACCTCAACTTCACTTTTTTACATATTTACTGATCATTTCATACTACTGACTTGGGCGTCGGAGTGTCCCCAGTACCTACCACACCGGTGGGCAGTCTACTCTCTTTCATTCTTCTTTGTTTTGCAGGATCGCTAGTGCCCCGAATTTACAAATTCTGATTGTGGACCTCGGCCGAATTCCAGCATCCACAATTTGGCGCCCACCGTGGGGCCCTAGCGATAATTTACAGACGAAGATTTTGTATTCTACCAACACTCACAGCTTATTCACTCATGGCTTCAAGCAATGAACAGACAACTGATCTAGTTGCATCACAACTGGCCATGCTACAGGAAAGATTGAAAGCTTTGGAAGAGGAAAATCTAACCTTACGTAATTCCAACATGAACCTTCAGAAACAGTTGGAGTTAGTTTCATCACCATCCCGGCATCATGATATCTCAGATCAGCCCAATAACCGTATCACTCCAGTTAATCTTTTGGGAGCATTTAATGAAACAACAGATAACATTCCATCAAATGATGAGGACCTGAGGGACCTGCCAAATTCTCCCATCAACCAAGCTCAACAAGTTTCCATCGCTATGAGAAGGGAAATGAAGGAATTTAAAGAAGCGATCATTTCCAGCCTACCAGGAGTGAAACTACCAATAAAGAAGAGCAGAGCTGGAACCATTTATGACACCCCCTTCACGGAAAACATCACATCCGTTGAGTTACCGCGGAAGTTCAGCCCACCAGACATGAAACTATATGATGGATCCACTGACCCAACGACCATGTCATCCATTACAAGTACAAAATGATGTCAACTGGCTTAGCTCCTCTTCAATGGGAAGCAGGCATGTGCAGAGGATTTGGAGAAACATTGGGAGGCCCTGCCCTTACGTGGTTCATCAATCTACCATACAAATCCATCAAGTCCTATCAACAGTTAGCAGACAAGTTTGTGGAGCATTTCGCCAGCTCTTGCAAACTTGAAAAAACTACTGACGACCTTAGTACCATCCAGCAACGGAGGGGAGAATCCTTACGAAGCTATGTGGCCCGCTTCAACAAGGAGAGGATAACAATTCCAGATCTACATCAGCCGACAGATGTGGAAGCTTTCAGAAACAGGTTACTTTGTGATAGCGGACTCTATAAAAAGTTAACCAAATTTCGATGCTGCACGATGGACCAGGCCATGGCACGAGCTCAAGTCGAAATCAGGTGGGAAGAAGACAAGAGGAATAAAAGGAAAGATAATTCCTCCAATGTGCAGAATGAAAGAACTCCTCACACTTCCAAACGACATAAAGAATTTACAAGAATGATACCCAGGCATCATTTAGAGAAGAGGATTCACCCAAGGAAAGAACATCAGCCCCTCCGAAAAGACTTTGATCGAAGACCTCTGCCATACAAAGCACAGGAAAGAGTTCAGGAAGAAAAGCCAAGACTCCCAGATTACAATTTTTCTATTTCTCCAGGAGAATTAGTTTTGGTACTAAAAAAAATGGAAAATGAAGTAAGATGGCCTCCACGAAACAGAGAAATCTTCAAAAAGAAAGACACAAGTAGATGGTGTGAATTCCATCGAGACTACGGCCATACAACGGTTGAATGTGTGGCATTAAGATTAGAAGTCCTCGAGCTGCTGAACAAGGGGTTTCTAAGGGATTTACTTACAGAAAAATGGAAAGCTACCTTCGCTCAGAGAAATGAGAGGGATGGACATGAAGAGGCGCCAATTCCACCTCCACCAATCGACAACACAGTGAATTTCATTTCAGGAGGATCGGAGATCAGTGGAGTTTCATATTCAGCGGCCAAACGACATGTCAGGGCTATCATGTCAAACACTCATCATTCCACAGTATCTATAGAGAAAAAGTTTACAAACCTGATGATCGAGTTTCCAGACGACAGCAATTCCAGAAGTATGAACCCTCATCATGATGCTTTAGTGATCTCCCTACAGGTGGCGAATTTTATGGTCAAACGGATTCTGGTAGATACGGGATCTTCAGCCAACATCATCTTTGCAACCGCCTTAGCGGATATGGGAGCTGAACTGGGGAAAGTTAACAAACGAACAACGGTGTTAATCGGATTCAGTGGTGAGCAAAAATTTACTTTGGGAGAAATAAGTCTTCCAGTCTACGCAGGAGGAATCAACAAAATGACTACTTTCCTAGTCCTGGATTGTCCTTCAGCCTACAATCTTATCATCGGTAGGCCATGGATTCATGAAATGAGGGCTGTGTCATCCACTTATCATCAAACTCTATAGTTTCCTACGAAGTGGGGGGTTCAGGAAATAAGGGGGGACATGACTGCCTCAAGAGGATGCTACCAGACAACGATGAAAGCAAAGATCCAGTCAGCATAGCAATTACAGAGCGGACCTCATTCTTTGGAGCCTACACTTCCAAGTATCGAAGAATTGGATGAGGTCCAAATTCATTCAGAACTTACAAGTCACAAAACTCAAATAGGCGCAAATCTTGATTCTAAGCTTCGGGCAGACTTGAGCGAATTTCTACGAAAACAACACGACCGATTCGCATGGTCGCATGAAGATATGACAGGGATTGACCCTGGGTTGATCACCCATCAACTCCACGTAGATCCAGACTACCCTCATGTCCGGCAAAAAAGAAGGAAGTTCGCCCCAGAGAGGAATCAGATCATTGATGAAGAAGTCCAGAAATTGTTACAAAATGGTGCCATTAAAGAAGTGCAGTTCCCAGACTGGTTAGCCAATGTGGTGGTAGTACGAAAGAAAAATGGAAAGTGGAGAGTTTGTATTGACTTCACAGACCTGAACAAAGCATGCCCGAAGGATTCTTTCCCATTGCCACATATCGATCAAATGGTTGATGCTACAGCAGGACATGAATTGTTAAGTTTCATGGATGCATATTCTGGGTACAACCAAATCCTTATGCATTCAGACGACCAAGAGAAGACAGCCTTCGTGACCAATAAAGGCATTTTTTGTTACAAAGTAATGCCCTTCGGCCTCAAAAATGCGGGAGCTACATATCAAAGAATGGTCAACAAGATGTTCTCTCAACAGATTGGGAAAACAATGGAAGTTTATGTAGACGACATGCTGGTGAAATCTTCGAGATCTGATCAGCATCTGCAACACCTGGGAGAAGCATTCAACATAATGAATAAGTACGGGATGAAGTTGAACCCAACAAAATGTGCATTTGGAGTAGCCTCTGGGAAGTTCTTGGGATATGTTGTCACACGACGAGGCATTGAAGCAAATCCTGATCAAATCAAATCCATACTTGAAATTCCCTCACCTACCTGCCCAAAAGATGTCATGCGGCTAGCAGGAAGAATTGCAGCTTTAAACAGATTCATCTCCAAGTCCACAGACAAGAGTTTTATGTTCTTCTCAGCCATTAAGAAAGCAAAAAACTTTGAATGGACCCCAGCCTGTGAAGAAGCTCTTAAAGAACTCAAGCGGTACTTAACGTCACCATCATTGTTGTCAAAACCACTCGACAACGAAAGGCTTTTCCTGTACTTAGGAGTCTCAACTCAAGCTGTGAGCGCTGTCTTGATCAGAGAAGAAAACAGCACCCAACTTCCAGTCTACTACGTAAGCAAGGCATTGCTAGATGCGGAATCACGTTACTCACATTTGGAAAAACTAGTATTGGCTTTGGTAATGACAGCAAGGAAGCTACGACCCTACTTCCAATGACACCCGATCACAGTCTATTCAGAGTATCCCCTAAGGAGCATTCTTCATAAGCCGGAGTTGTCTGGAAGATTAACAAAATGGGCGGTCGAATTGGGAGAACACGATATCACTTATCAGCCCTGAACAGAAATCAAATCTCAAGCGTTGGCTGACTTTGTTGCTGACTTCAGTCTCAATCAGAAGGTTTCGATAGATGTAGAAGTCTGTTCAATCCAGACCACATCACTTTGGAAGCTTGCAGTCGACGGTTCCAGCAATAAGAAAGGATGCGGTCTTGGAGTGGTGATCACTACTCCTGATGGAGATATACTACGTCAAGCAATCAAATGTGGCTTCAGGGTTACAAACAATGAGGCAGAGTATGAGGCATTGATAGCAGGAATTAGTTTGGCTAAAGAACTTGGAGCAAGTAGAATAGAAGTGATATCAGACTCTCAACTGATAGTCAACCAACTCCAAGGTTCATATCAAGCACGAGATCCTCAAATGTCATCCTACTTAATGAAAGTGAAAGAAATCCAGTCGACATTTGAAGAATTTACTATAACCCAAGTTCCGAGAAGCGAGAATACTCAAGCAGACGCATTGGCTACCCTTGGATCGACGATGCATGGGGATAAACCACAATCCATTCCGGTAGTGTATTTGAATTGGCCAGCAATTTGGAAAGAGAGCAAGGAGATCACCACCATCACATCAAACGACTCATGGATGACGCCACTCATGAAATATCTGCAAGATGGACTACTTCCAGAAGACAAAACTGAAGCAAGAAAGATTCAGAGACAGGCAGCAAGATTTACCATATTCAACGGACAGTTATTGAAAAGGTCATTCTCTGGACCCTACTTAAAATGTCTTACTCATGATCAAGCACAGCATGTATTGTCAGAATTACATGAAGGAGAATGTGAAAATCATTCTGGAGGACGAAGCCTCGCTTTACGCGCCCATTCGACTGGGTATTATTGGCCAACTATGAGAATTGATTCAGCTAATTATACGAAGAAATGCGAGAAGTGTCAAAGGTTCGCTCCGATTTCACATCTCCCTCCTGAGAAATTAAATCCCACTCTCTCTTCGTGGCCATTCATGAAATGGGGAATGGATATTGTGGGAAAGCTACCAACCGCCCCTGGACAACGAGTCTACATGCTGGTTTTAACGGATTACTTTTCAAAGTGGATTGAGGCAGACTCTTTCGCCAAGATACGAGATAGAGAAGTTCAATCATTTGTCTGGAAGAACATCATATGTCGATTCGGCATTCCCAAAGAGATTGTGACTGATAATGGTTCACAATTTATCAGCAATCATTTCCAAGACTTCTGCAAAAATTGGGGGATCAAATTAAGTTTTTCAACCCCTCGATTCCCACAAGCTAATGGTCAAGCCGAGTCTTCCAACAAGACAATTTTAAACACTCTGAAGAAAAAATTAGAAAAGGCAAAAGGAGCCTGGGCTGATGAACTACCTGGAGTCTTATGGTTCTATAGGACGACTATCCGTTCCTCCACAGGAGAAACTCCTTTCTCTCTGGCATTTGGGGCAGAAGCGGTGATACCAACTGAAGAAACCATGCCATCTCCCCGTTACCAATGGCTCAGCGATGATGCGAATCAACAACTTATGAATTTGAACCTGGAAACAATTGATGAATTGAGGGATCGTGCATCCATTCGACTAGCGGCGCATCGACAAAGAATGACCAGATATTTCAACAAAAATGTCAGAAGCAGAACATTCAAAGAAGGGGATTGGGTACTACGAAGAGTGTTTCAAAATACAAAAGAAATCGGAGATGGAAAGTTGGGGCCAAATTGGGAAGGGCCATACGTCATCACAAGAGTTGTTGGACACGGAGCCTACAAATTACAAACAACCGAGGGGAGACAAATTCACAACAGTTGGAATGCAATTCACCTTAAGCGATTTTACCGGTAATTTATGCGTGCCTTTATTAAATTTGAAAGTTCAAAGTGGTTTACTGCTTTATGTATTGCAATTCGACTTAATAACAAGAACCGTTTGAAATACTTCCAAAATATCATTAAGTCTTTAAACTGTTCTACAAAAGGCGATAAAAAGTTAAAATTACAAACAAATTCAAATTTCCGGAGCAGCTTCTTCCGGAATACGTTCAGCAACAACTTCAGACGCAGGAATTTCTTGAACTTGTCCAGTCGGCTCAACCTCTATTCGACTATGTTCTTCATTCTTCTTGTCCATCTCTTGAACTCCAGCCGCTTCCTTGGCGTCAGTTACTTCTTTCTCAGCCACTTTAGAGTCGACTTCTTCACCTTGCTCTTCCTCATCACCCTCGTTGGAAGAAGAAATTTCTACCAGTAATCGATCATACTATTGAATCCATTTCTCTGGTTCCCAAGCTGCGGTATTCCCTTCAAGGAAATCCTTCATCAGATTACTTCGTTCTTTCATCATAGATTCGAGAGCAATCCCTTCAAGTTGCTCAAGTAACCCATCATTCTCCTTCTTTACATTTTCAAATGCGTCCTTATAACCACCAATCGTAACCTCAGAAGTTTCCCTCTCCATCTTAAGAGTAGCCTTCACCTCCTTCAACTCCTTCTCCAATTCTTCATTCTTTTTTCCAAATGACTTCATTTGGACCATCTCCTTTTTCATTGATGCAAATGATTTTTCCATTTCTCTTTGCTTCCTGAGATTCGATTCGACATACCGTTGCATGTGTAAGTTACACTCCAATGCCTGAAAAAAGCATTCGATTAGAATCCATTCTACAAATTATAATAAAAAACTTTTATTTACTTTCTTACTTGGTAATTTAGAGCCGCAGCCTTCTTCATTGACTCGACGGGGCCTATTTTAGATAGCCTTTGCTCATCCTCTTCCAGCAGAAGCTTATTGATAAAAGAGTCAAGGCTTGATGGGTCAGATATTGTAGTCGACCCTGATGGAATCCTGACAATTATATTATCAATGTCCTCACTTTCAACCGCTTTCCTTTTTCCCCCTTTGATAATGATTTCAGTCGACTGTCCTTTAGCCTTGGGAGTTCCAGTCGACACAACATGTTGTAATTCAGGAACCTCCACCTCTGGCTCCTTTATCTAAGCTTCATAGCCTTCTTTCGGCTTTTTAATTCATCAATTGATGCTACCTTTATTGGTCTCGACATCATGTCCTCTGCGCATAAAATTTCTGTTGGAGTTAAAGTCTTTATAAACAACACCTTTCCGTATAAAGCTCGAATCGACCAAGTACAGTAGATGACTTCCAATACGTGTTTACAAAGTGCCAAAGGGGTAGATGTACCTTCTGATTCGAAGATTTCTTTCCACACTAATGTAGCCCTTAATCTCTTCTCTACCAAGACTATTCTCCAATCTCTTTGTTCGACGGGAAGGGCAAGAAGAGCTTTAGTAATGGATAAAATTTGAGGAGTTTTGTCGAATAAACTGTTTCGAAATGGACCTATAAAACAAACAATCCACATATTAGCGTCAAATGACAACAACATTGATAAGTTATCAATAATAGAAGGAACTGATACTCACTAAATACACTCCAATATTCTGAGACACGACCCATTCATGTCGACCCAAAGATACCATCATTTCTCACAAAGAAATAATCCGACTGCCAATTACCCCTATCATTCGTTGGAAGCCCCATTACTATTTGTTCCCTTTTACGATGAAGATACAAAGTATACCTCCCTTTTTCAGTTAAGTGCTCCTTTAGGTAGTATGAGTATACTACATCCTTCACCTCAAAGAACACCCCTTGTTCAAATGCTAAGCATTCAATCGACAATAAAATCCTCCAACTGTTTGGCATAAGCTGTGAAGGAGCGATCCCATAATGATCCACAACTTCCCAAGCCAACCTCGGAATGGGGAATCTAAGCCCATTAGAAAACGGTACTACATAAAATCCAATCCACCCAGGAATTTTATAGTCGATTCTTTCAGTCGGCATGGGTACTCTCAACTCCATTGATCTAGGAAATCTGTACTTACTCCTAATTTCCATCAGCATACCAACCGTCATTCGACTAGTTGGGTTCTTGGTTAGCAAGTTGGTTGGCTCACTTGTGCTCACTGCTCCACTAAACTCCCCAACTGCTGCCAATGATCTAATAGGAATTGCATGCACAGGAATTTCACGCGACAAAATGGTAACAGGTCCCTCCTCAGAAAATTCTTGACGCGACCAGTCCCTTAATAATTTTTCTTCTGTAGATTCACTCGACGATACTTCTACAAATTTATCAATCTGTTCACCTAAACTTTCTAAAGATTCTCCACTCGACATATTCTACTGGACAAGTTTACAAACAAATAATTTCTAAGATTTAGGTTTCTTAAAGATCAAATTCTACTCACCTCTCCAAACATAAATCCACCAAATAGCGTATGATTCAAAAGATCAAACAACCTAATTTAGCTAAGAACAGTTCGAAGCTACACTATGAATATTCAAAGGAAAAGAAGAACGCGAAGAAAGTTTTGAAGAGTACCTTGGAGCCTTGAAGTTTTTCTCCCAACTTGTTGATCTCGTGAATGGAGCAAATGAACCCATCAAGCCACTCTTATACTACAACTTTTGGCGGTTCTTTTCCCGCCAAAAGACTCCTCGTTATTCGTGTTAGGTTTTGCTCCATTAAATGACACGTGGAGGATCTAGGAGATTTAAAATATTTCGTCGAAAAGAATGGTGAATTACATTCATGTATATTACAACTTGACATCACTTGCTCTCAGCAACATCAACGAAATTCTATTCATAACCGCCTTCACCATTTGACACGACATCAATAGATATAAAAAACACATATAATTTTGTCATTCGACACTATATCACGTCAAAGGCAAGTGTAAATGTTGCTTTCATTCAAGAAAAACAATTAGGCAAACCCCAGTGCAAGGCTCGTAATCACTCGACACATGAAAAATATATTATGAGACAAGTGGATCTCCTGAACCAGCATTCGGTTCAGTCGACCAACAGACATCCCATGACTTTTGACTAGTCAAGTAGATCTCCTGAACCAGCATTCGGTTCAGTCGACCAACGGACATCCCATGACTTTTGACTAGTCAAGTAGAACTCCTGAACCAGTTTTGGGTTCAGTCGACCAAGGGACATTCCACATGACTCTTGTCGAGTCAAGTGTATCTCCTGAACCAGTTTTGGGTTCAGTCGACCAAGGGACATTCCCCATGACTCTAGTCGAGTCAACTGTATCTCCTGAACCAGTTTTGAGTTCAGTCGACCAAGGGACATTCCATATGACTCTTGTCGAGTCAAGTGTATCTCCTGAACAAGCTTTGGGTTCAGTCGACCAAGGGACATTACCCATGACTCTTGTCGAGTCAAGTGTATATCCTGAACCAGCATCTGGTTCAGTCGACCAAGGGACATCCCCATGACTCATTTGGAGTCAAGTGTATATCCTGAACCAGCATCTGGTTCAGTCGACCAAGGGACATCCCCATGACTCATTTGGAGTCAAGTGTATCTCCTGAACCAGCATCTGGTTCAGTCGACCAAGGGACATTACCCATGACTCTTGTCGAGTCAAGTGTATATCCTGAACCAGCATCTGGTTCAGTCGACCAAGGGACATCCCCATGACTCATTTGGAGTCAAGTGTATCTCCTAAACCAGCATCTGGTTCAGTCGACCAAGGGACATCCCCATGACTCATTTGGAGTCAAGTGTATCTCCTGAACCAGCTTTGGGTTCAGTCGACAAAGGGACATTCCCCATGACTCTTGTCGAGTCAAGTGTATCTCCTAAACCAGCTTTGGGTTCAGTCGACCAAGGGACATTTCCCATGACTCTTGTCGAGTCAAGTGTATCTCCTGAACCATTTTTGGGTTCAGTCGACCAAGGGACATTCCCCATGACTCTTGTCGAGTCAAGTGTATCTCCTGAACCAGTTTTGGGTTCAGTCGACCAAGGGACATTCCCCATGACTCTTGTCGAGTCAAGTGTATCTCCTGAACCAGTTTTGGGTTCAGTCGACCAAGGGACATTCCCCATGACTCTTGTCGAGTCAAGTGTATCTCCTGAACAAGCTTTGTGTTCAGTCGACCAAGGAACATTCCTCATGACTCTTGTCGAGTCAAGTGTATATCCTGAACCAACTTCCAGATCAGTCGACCAAGGAACATTCCCCATGAGTCAAGTCGAATTAAAGTCTAGGATTAAAACTTCCTCTGGCCAGATAACGCATGCGATATATTCCAGAACCCACATTTTGCACATACTCTTATAAAAGGTGATACATTCTTATCACATGCTTTTATGATCAATGTCATACAACGTAAAAGTATATACTCTCTAAGGCAAAAACTTTTTGACTTAGAGAGTAAGGGACAAACTGTTTGGACCAAAATTGGGCCAAGGATAAAACCGTCTTTTACCTTAAAGCCCAAATAATATACAAAAGCCCGAAAATAAAGACTAGGCCCAAAAGATTTCTGTATTATTGTATTACAAATAAGTCATAAGCTTAAATACAAAGCCCCCTAATTATATCAACTACTCTTCTCCTACTTTGCCCGACACAAAACTTAATCCCACCTGCTCAGACTTTCTATCAAATGCATAAGGCACGTGGTGGGACTTACGCCAGCTGCCAAGCCTGCCAAGGATGATAATTTTCATCTATAAATAAGAACGAAATTTAAGAAATAAGGGCAGAGCTTCACTTCTTTCATCCAAGTCTGATACATTTTATTCCGATACTGGTTCTATTTCCCATTTCTAAAAGCATTTGTCATCGCCCTCATGGCCATCCAAATAAAGTTGAGGCAGTAATAAACCTCAACTTCACTTTTTTACATATTTACTGATCATTTCATACTACTGACTTGGGCGTCGGAGTGTCCCCGGTACCTACCACACCGGTGGGCAGTCTACTCCTTTTCATTCTTCTTTGTTTTGCAGGATCGCTAGTGCCCCGAATTTACAAATTCTGATTGTGGACCTCGGCCGAATTCCAGCATCCACAGTTACTAACTTCTTTATTCTATTTTCGCTTGTCTTTTTGCTTTCGTGTGCATTAGTTTTACTACATTTTTACTTTAGTAAAATATTTGTGGGTGTCATTGTTGTAAACCCTCACGAGACTACAACTTGTCCACTAGGGACACCTAGGGGTTTGTTGCATATGCTAAATGCAACCGTGATCCCTACGAAAGTGGCATAATTTAAATTTGTTTATGTTATTTTATTTTGTGTTTTGCTCGAGGACTAGCAAAATGTTAGGTTTAGGGGTGTGATTAGTGGTATTTATATCACTATTTCTCACTCATTTAACCTAAAATTTTGTATTGTTTCTCGGGTTTTGTGAACGTTTTGATGTGTTTTATTATTATTTTGCAGATAAATAAAGTTTGGAAAGCATTGGAAGTAATTTGGGTCCAAAATAGAGAAAAATTACAAAATGGCAGTTTTGTAATTTTTCAGCGTCGCGACGCCTAAAGTGAGCCGCGCCTGCTAACGTGCGCCGAGGGACACGTGTCATAATCTGAGAAATTGGTCATGCTAACGTGCGCCGGATCTTGCTAACATGCGCCGACCTTGCTAAAATGCACCGAGTGCCACGTGTCACAATCCTATTGGACCAAACTATGCACGTGCCACGTGTCGCCTTATCATTAGACCGAATTCCGGCGAATCACATGCTTCCACGTGTCAAGCTTCTTATTGGACCGAAATATCAACCATTCACCGTGTGCCACGTGTCGTCTTCTGATTGCACCGCTCTGCCGCGTGACACGTGTCACCTCCTGATTCTGCCGACAGAACACGCGTGGTCAACCCATGTTGACCGAAGACGCGTCTTGGCGTCGCGACGCCGGTTGCCGAAAGTGCCTATAAATTCAGCTCCTCTTCATTTCATTTGGTGTGCTTTCCTTAGGAGTTTTTCCCTGTTTTTAGAGGATTGCATCTAGTTTTTGTAAATATAAATAATATTTTAATTATGTATTTTAATTTTCAGTAATAATAGTAGTTCTTCTTCTTCTCATTTCTTTTATGTTTTGTAGTTAATTTTCCACTGGGGAAGGGTGAAGCTTTTATTATTTTAATTTAGAATTATCTCCCTTAATTATAATATAGAAATTATAATTCAAATTAAAAAGATTACCGCCTTAATGGCTGGTTTTATTTATTTGACATAAAGTGGCACCGCCTATATGGCCGGTATTTAAGTGACAGATAATTACCGCATATATGGCTGGTTTATGGACAAATAATAATACCGTATTTATGGCTGGTCGGACTTAATTAAAATCTAATTTAATGAGGATACCGCCTTTACGGCTGGTCGGTAATATCACGATTAATTTTTATATTATAATAAGGGAGATGTCTAAATTATAAATAGTAAAAGTGGATCCCCAACCCCAGTATTTTATTTTTATTCTAGGGAAGTGTGAAACACAATATCCACACTTAATAATTGATTTTCTTTTTATGGGTAGTTCTTTAGTTTGTTTATTGAGTCTTAAGCTTAATGCTTCTTGTTAACTGACCATTAATAAGATTGATGGGGTAAACTTAAAATGAATTAGACATGAGGATTTTAAGTTTCTGCCTTAGATTCAATAGCTCACGATCTTCCTTGAGGATAGATAATCCTTTAATAGATTTCCTTACATGATAGACATATACCTGTCGGGCGGGGGTAGCCATAATTGGAACTTGGTCTTAATGAATCCATGTAATTTGGTTGACATGGACATATGGTTCAATTGGGTTATACTGGGTATTTGCGTCTGACCATCGACAGAGGCTTTTGCATATTTTCGTGTTACAGGTTAGCAATCTGATTTATTACACATAGATAAGAGAATCAATTCATCTTTATAATAATATTGTGTGGAGTCACGACCCTAGATGCTTTAGTCTTTTCTTTTATTTTCCTTAGTATTTTCTTTTGAGTCTGTTTTTATTTTAATTAGGAAATCCCCATTCAACCAACCAAAAGTAATCAATTCTCTTCTCCCTATAATTAGATACTTGTAAATAAATAGTATCAATAATTAATTATAACTGTAGGAATTAAGTCCTCGTGGTATATATATTTTTATACTACTTGAACGATACGTGCGCTTGCGTTATACGCGTGTGTAAGCACCGGTCAACATAGACATATGGTTCAATTGGGTTAAACTGGGTATTTGCGTCTGACCATCGACAGAGGCTTTCGCATAATTTCGTGTACCAGGTTAGTAATCCGATTTATTACACAAACATAAAATAATCACTTCATCTTTTAAAAGATATTAGAAAGATTCACAACCCTAGATCTTTGAGTCTTTTGTTATTTTCCTTATTATTTTCTTTTGTTTATTTTATTTATTTTAATTAAGGAAAACCACATTCAACCAACCAATCAAACATTCATTCTCTTCTCCATTTAATTATATATTCGTAAATAAATAGATTCAACAATTAATAACAACAGTATGAATTAAGTCCTTATGGGATCGATATTTTTATACTACTTAAACGATATGTACACTTGCGTTATACGTGTGTGTTTACGCCGGTCAAGTGGTTAGCTGCTCCGCTGGTTGTTGATGAATGTTTTCATTCTTCTGGCATCCCTCACACTTCTGGGCTATCTTCACCCCGTCTTGATGCATGGTCGGCCAATAGAATCCATGCTTCAGCGCCTTATACACAATTGACCGCTCACGGCATGGCTCCCACAAATCCCTCCATGAATCTCTATGAGCACATAATATGCTTCCTCAGTCGTAAGTCATCTCAAAAGAGGCACCGTATACCCCCTCTGGTACAATAGTCCTTCAATCTGGCAGAATTTAGAGCTTCGGTACTTTAACTTCCTTGCCTCCTTCTTCTCTCCGGGCGTCTTTCCAGTCTCCAAGTACCTCTTAATCGAGTCCATCCAAGAGGTCTTCCCTCCCAAATCCACTTCCATCATCTCCGGCTTCCCAACACTCTTCACCTGCAAACAGATCAAAATGATAGTTCTAGGTTTCTACGATTTAATTGAGGATGTCAGCCGAGCCAGTGAGTCTGCCTGATGGTTGCTTTCCCGACCAATATGTTCGAACTGCACACTGTCCATTTCCCTGCCAACTTCTTGACCTCGGCCATATAAGCCATCATGTTAGGCTCTCTAGCCTGTAACTCGCCCTTTAGCTGTTGGATGGCCAGTTGGGAGTCGCTCTTTACAATCATATCTCGGACACCAACCGTCGTGCACAACCTTAAACCAGCCAAAATGGCCTCATACTCGGCTTCATTATTTGTGGCCTCGAAGGCGAATCTCATGGCATATACTACCTCCTCGTCATCACTGCTTCGCAAGACAAACTCTGCTCCGCAACCTTGTGAACTGATCGAACCGTCCACCGACAACTCCCACTTGGTCTCCAAGACTTCTAAAATATGTAGCCCTGCGAACTCAGCCACAAAATCTGCTAAAGTCTGCCTTTTTACCGCCGTTGTTGGCATATAGGATATGTCGTGCTCACTAAATTCCACCGACCACTTTACTAACCGACTCGAGACCTCCGGCTTATGTAAGATCTATCTTAAAGGATGGTCGATATAGACCCCGATAGGATGGGCTTGAAAGTAAGGTCGTAGCTTTCGGGCTATCATAATCAGGGACAAAGCTACCAGTTCATGGGCCATGTATCTGGTCTCTACATCTAGCAAGGCCTTACTAGTATAGTACACCGGTATTTGGACCTTGTCAGCCTCATGCACTAGTACCGAGCTCACAGCATGTTCAGAAACAGCTAAGTATAAGAATAGAGTCTCACATGGGACCGGCTTGGCCAAAAGTGGGGGCTGAGCTAAGTATTGCTTTAACTGCTGGAAGGCATCCTCGCACTCCGCTGGCCAGCTGATCTCCTTCTTTGCCTTCTTGATTATCTTGAAAAAAGGATGGCACTTGTCGGTTGCTCGGGAGATGAACCGATTTAATGCAGCCACTCGGCCCGTTAAACTCTGCACCTCTTTGATCGTCCTGGGGGGCTTCAATTTCAGAATGACTCGGATCTTTTACTGATTTACTTCTATGCCTCGAGCACTAACCATGTATCCCAGGAAATTACCTGACGCTACACCGAATGTGCATTTCTCTAGGTTCAGCCTCATATTATGCTTCCTTAACAACTCAAAAGTCCCCGCGAGGGCGGCCAAGTGATCATCCGGCTTCTTGGTCATCGTTATCATATCATCAACGTATACCTGCATGGTCCTACCGATGAGGGGCTTAAAAACCTTGTTCACCAACCTATGAAATGTAGCCCCAACATCCTTCAAACCGAAAGGCATCACCTTATAACAAACAGTGGCATACTCCACCCCTAGGTCATCCAAGGCTTCCTTGGATATTATATCGACTGCACTCCCTAGATCCACCAAGATCATATCCACATCGGCCCCTCATATCATCGCTTTGATTATTAGTGCATCGTCGTGGGGGAAATTTACCTCATTGGCGTCCTCGTCCGTGAATATAATAGGGACCGACCAACCCCTCTGAGCCCTCGGAGCCTGCTCCTTCATCGATACTTCTGATCCCTGGAGCCTGCTATAATTCTTCCTTGATCGATTCGAGTCTCCGGCCAATGTCTTGTAAATCGGTATAAACGTAGTACGAGGTACTTACGTGTTTGGATAGTCCGACGACCGAATTTACTGACAATATATCCGGGGATCTCATGGGTCGCTTCCCGAAGATTCACCGATGACGTATGACTCACACTTTTAATTAATCTGGGATTAATAAGATGAGAGAGAAAATTAATCTGGGATTAATTGCGGAGATATTTTATCTGGGATAAAATATCATTTAAAGAGAGATAACGATTAATTTGGAATTCATCGATAAATTAATATATTCGATATATTAAACAAAATTAGATTTTGACGCGGAATTAAAATTAGATTTTAATTTAGGCGAACGAATTAATTTAGAATTAATTCGTTAGCGACGTGAATAGTGATTTCGCTAGGCGTAATCATTTAATTACGTCGCAACGGAAAATTTGTTAATTTGGAATTAGTGAACCCGAGCCCGAGATTGTTTGCGAGCGCATTCGCATTTCGAATTCGAGTGCGGCACGCAAGTCAATTCAAGCGTCAAATCGCTAGTCGCATCAAGCGTCAAATCACTTGTCACTTTGAGTGATGTGACTTGACAACTTGAATGATGTGAATAGTGATGGATTGGTTGTTGGCATTTATTGATTAACTTTTTGAAAGCAAAAATAAGGAAATGAATTTGAAAATCATTTAAGTTTATTTGATACACTTTTCCACCAACCATCTCACATCTCTCTCTTCCTCACTTCTCCCTCTCATTCTCGCCCAAGAGGGCTGTATTTTCTTTCTGTTTTCTGGTCTAAAAACCGAGAGACAATGAGAGAAATGGGAAGCCAAAGTCGCGATTTTATGGCAAAATCGGGAGTGCTAGCACACTACGAAGTCATGCGAAGGTGATAGGGAAGTCCACCCATGAGCCGGGAATCATTTGATGAAGCTTGGAGCTTGGATTCTTGGAGATGAAACCGAAAATGAAGCAGTCCAAAACAGCCACTGCCGAATGCAGTAAAGAGGAAGCAGAAAATTTTTGTTGCCTCGCGCGTCGCTCAATCGATCGATGTGAGTATTCCGCGACTTTCTCGATTGTATTCACACATGTTCATGCTTGTTTATTGATCCTTGGGACCTTAGCAAACACCAACAATGGTATCAGAGCAAGGAAAAGCATGAAAAAGTTTAGGGCTTAAAAGTTGGATAAACTTGATTTTGAACATGATTAATGAAATTGGATGAATTAGTATGCTTAAATGTGTTTGAATTGAGGATTGATTGGATAAATTTGTTGAATTTTTGTTTGGAACATTTTTCCCCAAATTGAGTTGGCTTGGCCGAAACTTGCCTAGCCCTAAAATGTCTTGGATTTTGATTTGTTGATCATTGGATGTGTTGGAAATCATTCGGGAATGTTGATTTATGTCGATTGAGGATTTAATTGGATTGAAACCAAATCGGATATAAAATTCCCTAAATGCCGAGACTTTGAGCATGTATTGGGTTTGATTTTAATCAAAATGTGTTGGACATGTGATGATGAAAATGAACATGATTAATTGGGCTAATTGGTGTTTTGGAAATATTGAATTGGTTAATTAATTTTGTTATACACTTTGGTTAATTAAATATGAAATTTGGAATTTTTTGTGTTTAATTAATTGGTCCTTAAATTGGATTTGGGCTTGTAGTGTTGTAATTGGGCTTATTGGGCTTAATT